>PISX010022254.1:10187-32231 GCA_004024625.1 Mellivora capensis | reverse complement strand
AATGGGATTGACTCCTTAATTTCTCTTTCTTCTGTCTTGTTGTTGGTGTAGAGAAATGCAACTGATTTCTGTGCATTGATTTTATATCCTGATACTTTACTAAATTCCTGTACAAGTTCTAGCAGTTTTGGCGTGGAGTCTTTTGGGTTTTCCACATAGAGTATCATATCATCTGCAAAGAGTGATAGTTTGACTTCTTTGCCGATTTGGATGCCTTTAATTTCTTTTTGTTGTCTGATTGCTGAGGCTAGGACTTCTAGTACTATGTCGAATAGCAGTGGTGATAATGGACATCCCTGCCGTGTTCCTGACCTTAACGGGAAAAAAAAAGCCATTGTTTTAAGGCCAATTAAGAACAAAAATTTAGCATATTTGATTTATTTGCAAGATCGGTTTTTAGTAAAGAAAAAAATCCTCTACAGAGAGTTTTCTCAGAAAAAGTAATCACCTCAATATCAAGAGTTCTGAGCCGATGGCAGGCGAGTAAACATTTTAATCTCATCTTTGGTTATCTGTGGGGATGGCTGTATTAGAGAAAGTTATTTATACACCAATAAAGCTCAACACTTTTACTATACGAAGAGCCAAATATATAAAGTCATTTACACCCTTCCAAAATTAGACACAGACACACCAAGTCAGATATGGATTGTTTTGACTGCCCAGCAACCGCCTTGCCCTTTATCTGGAACACATTCCCTCCTTCTACAGGAAAACTCCCTTCTCCATTCCCACCAGGAGATTGACAATCATTTCCGACACCTTCTATGTATAGATAACTGATCTTGGTCTGGTGTGTAACCAAAACCCAGCCAGAGCCTTCCCAGGGTGTACATTCTGGAGCACTCCTTTCCCAGGAGAGCTGTGAAGCACAAGGCAGTACTCTTACCCAAACCCACAGCTGCCGCTAAGTGGGAGAAGCTGGGCACAGAAAGAGACCATCGCAGGGAGGGTTAGGGGCTTGGGATCCTGAGTGCCAAGAGAGCCCTGAACCTGCGCTGCTCTTTGTTACATAACTTGCTCGGCTTGGTGTTCTCTCCACTGCAACTCAAAGTGTCCCAAGTAATCAACACCAGGAGCCAATAAAACGTACACGTGCAAGTCTAACGGAAAACGTCTGTTCTTGGTTATAAACCTCTGGAATGAGTCACACAGGGCAGCCCAGGACCATGTCCAGAATGCAGCACCCCCCCCCCCCAAAGGTCCACAGGAATGAGGTGGATTTGGGTGTGACATTAAAGGTTTTTATGTTGTTTTTGTTGTTTTGGTGGAGAGAGTCATCCCTAGGTGAGGAAAGAACATAATTGTGGGGAAGACAGCACACGTTCCAGACTCTGGCAGACTTCCCCCACATTCCGAAGGCTTTGCTGGAAGCTCACCATGAAGAGGGCTTAGAAGACAGAGCAAAGGCTCAACTACTAGGTAGCTGTGTGACCTGAGTTTTCTTAACTTCTCTGAGCTTCACATTCCCTCAAGTGTTGAAGGAGAATACCAAGGAGTCTGCTGCAGGCCTCCGAGGAGGCGGCTCCTCTCCAAGTATGCCCCTCCACCCACCTGCTTCCTGACCACCTGACATACCTGGTTAGAATATCTTTTCCTGGACTTTTGAATCAAAGTCTACATTGTCAAATAAATAAATAAATAATAAAACCTTTCCCAGGGGGTTATTATGTACACTAAACTTTGAGATCCATAGTTGTAAGCATAAAATAAGGGCCAAGTTTCATATGAACCCATAATAACGTTCACTGGATGCCTCCTATTTACTTCTACCAACCACACACACACACAGACACACAGACACACACACACAGTCCCTCAAAGGTTGATTAGAGGCAGGAGAATTCTGCAAAACACCACAAAATCTATACTTTAGAAAAGAGAAAAAAAGCAATTAACAGTATCAGGCTGCCCCAAGCGAATACTTGCTTATCAGGATCTCTGTGAGGTGAAGCAGTGAGTCTCAACCTTGATTGCACAGTAGAATCACCTGAGAAGCTTTCAAAGACTCCCCACGTTCAAAGCTGTACCCCAGAAGAATCAATCAGTCTCTGGAAGTGAGGGTCTAGGCATTGGCAATTTTAAAAATGTCCCAAGTGATTTCATTGTACAAGCAAGGTTTTAGTATTTTTAGCAAGTAGGGAGAAGAATGTCAATGGCATATGTGGAGAGAAATGTCAATGGGAGAAGAATGTCAATGGCATAATGGAGAGAAAAACTTGGGTGCTGTTAAATGAAGCAGGCATAATAATTTAATTGTTTTCTCACTGATATGCATGAAGCGAGCCAAATCTTACTCCCCATCTTTTTTTTGTAAAGTGATAGACAAAATACTTAAAAGTGTATCAGTAAATGTATACCCATGAATTGGCAAAAACAAGTGAGTCTGAAAACACAAAGGGTTCGTGAAGCTGTAGATTAACAGATTATTTCCTGGCACTGCTGGTGGGAGTATATGCTGATACAACCACTTTGGAAAGAGCTCTCACATTATCTTGTCAAGCTGAACAGTCTCCCAGCCTGCAAGCCCGCAGTGGCCGGTGCTCTACCTATAAATACAAACACAAGAGAAACCTTGGCACACGTTACCAGGGAGCAAGCGCTGCTCATAGAAACCAGAACCAGAGATATCTTAAATGAGCCATGACAGAAGCATGGGTAAATCCCATATAAATAAATATACATTAAATATAAATATAAATTATACTATAACATACAGAGGAATTGCGTTATAATCACAAAACAAAATATTATACAGCAGTTATAGTACACTTGATCTTAGCCAAAAGGCCGAGAAGCGATTTTATACAGCAGTTATGGTGTGGCTGAATTTCAGTAACACAAGGTTGAGTGGAAAGCAAGGTGTGGGAGATTGTATAAGCCAGGGATGATGCCTCTTCCAAAGTTCAAAGACAGGCAAAATGTATCACTTAAACATACATGTGGCTAAATATGGCTAAAGCAAGAGAAGGACAGATAATGTTCAGAATAGTTGTTACCTATGGTGGCAGAGAGATGGAGAGGCTAAGGGATAAAAGAATTAGAGACTGATGTAACAAAGAAATAATGTTTGGATTCTTGGGTTAGGCAATGTATTCACAGGTCTTCACTTTAAAAAAGAAGTAAAATAGGGTTGCCTGGGTGGCTCAGTCTGCTAAACGTCTGTCTGTCTTGGGCTCAGGTCATGATCTCAGGGTCCTGGGATGAAGTCCCACATCGGGCTCCCTGCTCAATGGGGCGCCTGCTTCTCCTTCTTCCGCCCCCTCCCCACCCCTCTCTCTCTAATAAATAAGGGAAATCTTAAAAAAAAAATAAAAAATCAATAAAAATAAGTAAAAGAGAAGAAGGCCATGCATGGACAGTTGGTGGTATGTCATGAACCAAGAATTATTATTCTAATTCTGAGCACTAGAGTTCCAAAGAATGGAAGGAAAAGAAAAAATCTATAAGTAAGGACAATAGAACTCAATACCAGTAAGAGGGAAATTCAAGGTATTTAGGATAGTTCTAATTAAAGTCAAATACTAATAAGCTAGAATCATCCCATCTCCTGGGGTCTATCTCCTTTTAGAAGCAAAACTCTCAAAGTTGTCCAGCCGAAGTACGGAATTGTCATCTCAGAGCAAAGTAGCCCCTGCACCTGGCCAGCCAGAGGCAGCTCTGATGAAGCTAACTGAAAACTGTTAGGAACCACGACGAAGAAGAAAAAGAAATCTCCCAAATAGCAAAAAAAAAAAAGAAAAAGAAAAAAAAAATCCAATTTCTAACGTAATAATTCCTAGTTTTTTAAGGGTTATAGTCCTCATAATTCAATATGAAGTTAATTGTAATTTTATCTCTGACACAGGAATCATTAGAGGTGATGTCTAATATCTAGTATTTATTATTCAGGGAGGGAGGAGGTAGTTGTTTCACGATACCCTCAACCAAAAGATAACTGACCATGACTACGGAAATTTTTGTTCTTTTCTTCCCCCACTCTTGTATTATAAAATCTATCTGAACCATTTGTCTTATCTCATTTTCTCCTTTTATTTATTTTTTAGAAGATTTTATTTATTTATTTAACAGAGAGAGAGAGTGCAAGTAGGCAGAGAGGCAGGCAGAGAGAGAGAGGGGGAAGCAGGCTCCCCGCTGAGCAGAGAGCCCGATGTGGGGCTCGATCCCAGGACCCTGGGATCATGAAGGCAGAGGCTTAACCCACTGAGCCACCCAGGAGCCCCTCAATTTCTCCTTTTAAAACCAAATGACAGGCTCAGTTCTTTTCCATTAGAAACTACAGAAAATATGTTTTGACTTTCAGCACACACTTGAATACATAAGCGTAAGGTCAGCAATTCTGACAGGCGGCAGTTGGAGACAGGACAGATTTGCTTAGCACTCAAGTCAGTAGGTCTTCTTAAGATCAATTTCACAGAGGAATTTTGCAGAGGATATTTCTCCTACACCACAAGGATCTTATTAATCTGAAGACAGTGTTCCCATTTTACGAAAAATAAATTCTTAAACTCCTACTTTGTATGACATAAGATGAAAACAGAAAACTAAGTCTGTTTGCAGAATCGTTAATGGCCCTTAGCTGTGGTTCTCAAGTTTGGGGATGTCTACAGACTTCCTGGAGATCGTGGTAAAAAGCAGGTTCCTAAACATTCCCCCAGAGCTCCTGAATCAGAAACTGAGGGATGAGACCAGGAAGCCACGTTCTTAACAAGCCCTCTAGGCGTTCTGATGCAAGAGACCACTGGATCACACTTCGTAGAAAATGCTGTTTTATAACAATAATAAAAATCTGAGCAAGCACCCGCTCTGTCCTGGACGTCAGGCACACTGAAAGAACCTCTGGGGTCTGAAACTGGATCCATTCAACTTTCATAGTAAGTTTTAAGAGATATTCTTGTGGCCTTTGAGAAATTTTTTAAAAGATTTTATTTATTTGAGAAAGAGAGTGTGCGGCAGAGGGAAAGGGCAAAGCAGGCTCCCTGCTCAGACCCTGGGATCATGACCCAAGCTGAAGGCAGGCACTTAACCAACTGAGCCACCTGGGCACCCTGTGGGCTTTGAGAATTAATGTACTTTCAAAAAAAATCTCCCATCTCTTACCTATAAAGCCAGATAACAATTTTTAAAGCAATAAACAAAAGCAACAATGTTGAAGTGGCTTTAATCACTTGAAAATGCTACTTTCCTTGGCTTCCTGCGGTGTTCATTCAAATAAATAATTGCCAAATAATGGCATGAAAAGCCCTGTAAGAAAAATTCCTCCTGTGAGGGACTCTAACTCCTTCAGAGCAGAGTAGATGAAGACTTCTCAGAACGCCGATACACCATCTATACCCCGACACCAAGTCTGTCCAGAAGGAGCCTCTTCATCACCATGGACAGACATTGGGGAGTAGTCATTCACTAAATTAAATTCATCTGTATTGATTTTATGAGCATTTCAATTTAGTACCTTATGAAAGGGGTAGGGATTGAAGGTAAGGAAATGTTACTATGTTCATTCTGGTCATCCATTAATAAATCCCCTTAAAGATTTTTGAGGGGCACCTGGGTGGCTCAGTTGTTAAGCGTCTGCCTTTGACTCAGGTCCTGATCTCAGGGTCCTAGGATCGAGCCCTGCATCAGGCTACCTGCTCGGAGGGAAACCCGCCTCTCCCTCTCCCACTCTCCCTGCTTGTATTCCCTTTCTTGCTGTCTCTCGCTCTGTTAAATAAATAAATAAAATCTTTTTAAAAAGATTTTTGATAAAATGTCACATGAACATGTTCTATGTTAAGCACCAAATGTACTAAAAATATATGTTGTCCAAATATATAATAAGATCATAATGCTGTTTGATTAAAATGTATATACCAGGAAGCTTTTTTTTTTTTTTTAAACAAAATGTGCTCTTCTGATCTAGAGGTAGATTTCTCTTCCAAGTCTCTGATGCTAGGAAAGCTCTTCCTGATGCTCAAAGGACATCTTTCTCCGTCCCCTGGCTGTCCCCTTCTCCTTTCCCTCCTCCTGACATTTGCACAGGTACCTAGAAGACCTCCTTTTGCTTTCAGCCTTAGCTTCCACATTAGAGGAAACAAGCCATGCCACTAAAATTTCTGTATCGACTAGAATCTATATAAGCAGGAAGGTCATTAGAGTTGGATGCAGAAGAATAAAGGTCAATAGAATCGTTTTTGATCCGGTCACTGTTTTACTGAGTTGGGAAAATCAGGAGTTTTCTCAGTGACTTAGTGATAAGGACAGAATTTACAGCTCACATACTAAAAATCATGACCATATCTCCTGATAATACGTTTATCTCTAGGTTTTCGATTTTATGGAATTTTACCATGAGGAAATGTCACAAAAATAAAACTTTTCATTCCTTCTACTAGAAAGTTCCTGAAACCTATGATCAGAATAAACTGTCTGTACCTTTCCCCAAGAGGCCCGCCTTTCAAGACTTCTTTGGAAATGTAGGCTTTTTCTTAAGTATATTCTGTTTTTATGTATTAAATTAAGCCATTTAAGTGTTATTCTAATTTTCTATGTGCTAACATTCTCTTACCTTCTTTTTCTTAAAAAAAAATATTTATTTGAGAGAGAGAGAGAGCAAGCGAGAGAGAGTGGCAGGGGGAGAGGGAGAAGCAGGCTCCCTGTTAAGCAAGGATCCTGATGGGGGACTAGATCCCAGGGCCTTGGGATCATGACCTGAGCCGAAGGCAGACGTTTAACCAGCTGAGCCACCCAGGTGCCCCTTACCTTATTCTTTAATTCTTTTCTCTCTTAATAGTTTCTGCTTTAACGCTTGTAATGCTGGTTTTCCATGTGTAAAGAGCCATGACAGTCATTTAATGGTGGGCTGTAACTTTTACTACTACAAAATGTCCCCTCTCGTCCACTTAATGCTTTTTCCTCGAAACTGTCGCAGGTTAATATTACCAGCTGTGCTTACTTTTTGCTTGCACTTGCCTAGAATCTGTGCCTATCTATTCATGGTCAAACCTGGTGCCATTCTGTTCAGGTACTTCTCTTGTAAACAACGTGGAGGCAAACTGCTTTTTTGTTGCATTTGAGACTCTGTCTTCTAGGAGAGAAATATAAGGAAGTTTTGCAGTGTAACGATTTATCACAGTTTCTTATAGATCATGTGTTCACCCTTTTTAATTTCTAAAAATACACATGGATATTTAAAAAAAAAACAGAAATTAAACAAAGACACAAAGTAAAAAGTATGAGCTTGCCTTGCTCCCATATGTCTCTAAAACTTTAAGCAGTTTATACTGATTCCCTATTTTGAGAGAGAGAGATTTTAGGATACATTGTCTCCTTTCCTTTTTGTCTCCATATATAAAAACTTTGAGTGGTTAATCACATAATTATATACCAAAATCTCTGTTTCTCTTTTTATCAGAACTAAAGAGTACTATTCAACCACCATTGTGAAGTAGGAGAAAATGGATGCCTTACTTCTCCACTCCACCTTCCAGCCCCTTCTAATTTGTTATACTTTTTCACCCATATCATTTCATGATATAAAGCTTTACAGCATTTCCGTTTTGTTCAGTAAATGTAACTTATCTTTCATGCATTCCCTAAAGTTAATTCTGAAAACTGAAAACTAACAGAATAGTTCTAATATTATGATGAAATATTTTTATTCGGTGCAGATCCAGATAGTGAGACCAGAGCAGTTAAAGGAGATGTAATCTTTTGTCACAACCTCAGTTCCAAGTATCAAGTTCAAATGTATTCTTTATTCTTATACACCAATTATTCAGAATTCTGCCACATTCCAGTTTACTTCATAGCTGAATTACATGTAGTTTAGCAAATTTTTGTTTTTCTAAGAATTTCTAATCTTTCTTTCCTCTTATTGACAGAATAAACCTGCCTTTACTCCAAAGTCAGTTGACAGTCTTACACAGGTCTACTGTTCAGATTCTCTCTCTCAACATCTCTGTGTGTGTGTGTGTGTGTGTGTGTGTGTGTGATTCTTCTGTTTGCTTATTTTTGATTATCCCATTTCTTAAATTGTTTTTTAAATTGCTATTTTGATACAGAAAATCTTCATAAAACAATTGGAGAGACTACATGGCAGATAAAATCAGTACCCTTTCCCATCTGAACAGTAGGGATGGGTCAACAGAAGGTTTCCCTCTCAGGGTTTCAAGAGCAGGAGCCCATCTGCAAAGGGTGCAGGTGACTGCAAGAGGACAAAGCTAAGAGGCAAAGCTCCAATTACGTTTCTTTGTGATCACCAAGGGGATCCTAAAGGCCGGTGCCGCAGCCAGCCGCTCTGTGTGAGCTACGGGGGTGTCGAGTCCAATCCCATCTGTTTGCTTCTGGCTCACTACTCCTGACTCACCCACTTCTTTGCTTCTACTGGTGGGATCTTAGGGCATTTTTCAAAAGATTAGCTCTGTTTTTACTGTTACAGAGAAGCTGTTAGCACCTCTGAACTTTCCCAATATCCTTTGCCCACTTAGCTGAGCTTTCCCCATATCCTGACCTGTGGCTAGAAGCCCCGCCTTCATTTTGAACCTAATGCCCTTATTAAGGAAGAGTAAAGCAGGGCCAATGTCACAGGCAACTCTTCTGGGTTCCAAAAAGTGGCAGTTTCCAAATTAAAATCCTTCCCCTTGCTGTGTCCCATTTCCATTTTCTTTCTGCTATTCTGCTGCCTCTTTCCTTGGGGGTTTCCAAGGTTTTGCTGGGATTCGACTTATTTCTAAGAATAAATCAGGAAGGCAGGAGTTAAAACCTTTTCTCTGTCTTGAAATTAGAACCACCACCACCAAAAATACACTGAGAAAAACATTTCTCACGCTTAATCTTTTTTTTTTTTTTTTTTTACTCTCTACTTTCCAACTGAGAAAATAAAATCCTGGCTTTCTATTATAGCCCATAATTTCAAATCTCTCGAATTAACTCTGGGCAATTATTTACAAATCACCATCATAATAAAAGTAATATTAGTCTCTCAGTATTCAATGAATCAGCAACATAGAACACAGTCATTGCACAGAACTTGTGAGGTAGAGGGAGTTGGACCTTATCTCTTGCTGGGTGGGATTATAGGTTTTTAGTTAATTGGGTTGGGTTTGGTTTGGTTTTGTTTTGCTCTTCTCTGTTTTTCTTTTAAAAATTCTACAATTGCCATGTATTATTGGTGAAATTAAAAAGATTAACAAAATAGGAATGTTGATGGTTTTTTCTGTTACTTTAGAGATGGCATAAACAATTTTATAGCTCCACTTTTCTGTTTCAGTGGGAAAAACAAAGTCTGCTAAAAGGAAGAGTGTAACAAAGGGCAGTCTATATTAGGAGCAGGCTGGCCTAGCCCTACCTATGAGAGCCACTCAGAAGAGCACTGATTGCCTAAAAACTTGCAAATACTTGATGAAGAGTGGTATGTCCATAAATCTCCATTCTGATTCAAAAGGAAAATCAGCCCCGAAAAGGCCCCATTTTCTCCTGCTGTGTGATTTCTCTGGCTGTTGCACTGTAAAGGAAGACAGGCCGCAGGCTGCCCATTCCATTAAAATGGAAGGAGAAGAATTCCTGTGCCTTCACCTTTGGCAACACTGTGACACGTGATGCAGTGGTTAAGGGCCTCACTGATTGATATAATCCTAGGATGGACTAAAAAAAATTCTGTAGTTCTGAAGCCTGATGGAAAATCAGGGTTAAAGTGCCCTCTGGCAACTCTGTTAAAGTGAAAACGTGTACTGAGACGAAAAAGGTACTGAGAATTTAGCTGTCATTCACCCTAGGACACAGGTATGATCTGTTCCCAAAATCCCAAGTCAACATTCTCTTTGGCTCAGTTTGCTTTGTCTGGAGGAGAGCCTCATGCAGGCGCCATGCGTCAGCATAACTCAACAGTGGGCTTCCTCCCTAGGAGCGAATGTGCCTATCTGAAGTCTGCAGACTTGGGCTGTGATGGAGAGGCAAAGGGCAAATGTCACATTGTTGCTGCCACATGTATTTGGCATGATCTCCAATAAGCCCTGACTCACGCCCTATAGCGAGTGAATCTTTCTCAGCTCTGTGCCTCCGTCGGTGCCTACCTCTCCCCTGCCTGGTTCCCACAGCAGTCACGTGCCCGGCTAGCTGACCTGGTAAAGTATGTCTGTGTGATGGAGTTAACAGATGCTCATGGCCAGAACAGGACTTCTCACCAGCTCCACTTGTTAGCTGCTCGACCTTCAGTGTCTTCCTGGGCCAAAGGGGGATAATACCTCCCAAGTTTGTCATATTAAACAAAATAAGGCACATAAAGCCCCTGGCCCAGGGCCTGACCTGCAGTAAATACTCCCTAAATAATAGCCATTTCTGTTGATTCCATGACTTTTTCCAGAAACAACACAGTTTCATCGTGGACTTCCATGGCTTAACGATCTAAAGCAGCCAGGAAGAAATCCTCAATACCACATTTGCCAGCGCAGCGTATTATCTGGAGCAGCCACAGCTCTTGGTGTACACTGTATTGTGCACATGTGAACCACTGCCTACTCAGATTACTGCTGGAGATGGCATTTTGTGTGGAAAGTATCTGCTGTAAAGAAAATGGGGATTGACTATTTGAGCATTAGTCCTTGTGCATATTCAGCTTCTGGATCATCTAACAAAATCAGAGGACCATAAGATGGGCAAATATAGGTGTTATTATGTAAAGATTTTTAAAAATTATTTGTTAATATTAGAAGACCAGGAGTTGCTCAGTATGGCTGAAAATGAGTATGACTTCAACTGAGGGAGATAAATTTTTTGCCATGTCCAAACTCAAAGAGCTCTTTCTTATGTGGTATTTGTCCCACATGTCCCTATAATCGGCCAGCAAATTCTGAAATGATGATAATAGCTAACAAGTATAGTAGGGGATATTTCTAATGCCATCATAACTCCTTTGAGTGGGGGATGAGATGAGAAAAAGAGGTTGGGAGAAGAGAGGGATGAAGGAGAAAGGAGTAACTATTTACACACACACACACACACACACACACACACACACACATACACACACTATACCACACATTGGAAACCTTTCAATCTCCTCTTCTACATTGATGAAAACAAGTTACTTACTCTTTAAAATGAAACACTAAGCACTGGAACCTGGACTACCTAATTGATATCCTCATCATAAGTCACTTAAATGCTATATAATTACATAATTATTTTTAGAAGTAAATGTTTCAGATTGCCAAATATAAGGTTAAAAATAGGCATTAAACATGGGAATTTTAAAAGCAATTAAAATAAAATAAATCTGTTCCCAATACTAGCCTGGCAATTTGAAAAGAAAAAATAAAAAAAATATATACCCATGGAAAAATACTAACTGTAACTTTATGACCTCTATCACCAAGAATGGATAATCTCAATGAGACTCCAGAGCACAAAAGAAGAGATCTCCAAGAGCTTCATGACTACCAAATTCTTTGAGGAAGAGTTTGAATTCCCCAATACTCCTCTAACACACAAATAGACACACACACATCACACGTTCTAGGATATGCCCTAGAACCACAGTCACCATAGATTAAGACTGTAGCATTTGCTGTAGTTCTTAGAGCAGCCAGACCTCTGAGAACACATCAACGTAGTACTCAATTCCGGTGTGACCTTCCTCTGCCAACATGCTTCTAACTTGGTTTCTACTCATCTACTCAACTCAAGCTATATGACCCTGTTAAAATATAAATATGGATGATGCCAAGAAACTATAGCTATATACTGGTCCTCAGCCCTGTGATAGTGCAAAGCTATCAAAAGTCAACCAAAAATAGTAGAGCAGGAACCATGAAATAGTGGAAGGGGAAGGCAAAGATCCCAAAAATAAGCACAACATAAAACATAAAATAAGAGAAAAAAAGGGATCTAAAGCAGGGAGGGGTTCTGTATTTGAGAGAAGAATTAATAGGAGTGAATCACAACTACCATGAGTAGTGCCCCTTAGAGTTAGGCAAGATGGCAGCCTTGAATGGAATCTATGAGTGACAGAAGAACAGAATCTCAGTTTGTTTTAAGAGAAAATTGAGAGGCTAAAATATACACATTCAGGCAGATAATATCTGATGAGACCAAATTTCCTAGAATCAGAGGGCAGATTATACCATCTTGGCTGTGCATACCAATTCCATCCTGAGAAATTTAATCTCTGGTCTTCCTGTACATTCCCTTGTTCCCTCGACTTGCAGTTTGCCATAGGTAGTGCCACACTTCTGTATCTTTGTGCAGGTAGCACTCCCCATCTAGACTGAATTTTCTTCCCTGAGATCTTAGATTTCTTTCCATTCAGTCCCTAAGTTTTCTCCTACAGTAAGACCCTCCTTCTCTTTCACCCATACCAAACTAATATGCCATTCTCTAGGTGCCTATGGTACACACTTTCACTACAGCATCTACTGCACATGTCTGTCTGTCTCTCTACACAATGAACTATCTGACCATCGAATTCATCTCTATGTCCCATGGTCCCAGTACAATGGAGATCAAATAATAGGCATTTGACAACTTATTGAAACCTACAGTGTTGTGGCACTATTCTAGACTCTAGAGAGGCAGTGTGAATAAGATAAAGTTCATGCCTTTTCAGGCAATAAACACACCCATAAAACAGCATCAAGTAGTGATAAACAGCAAAATAAAGCCAGGTAAGGAGATTGACAGTGATGGGGCAAAGGTGGTTAATGGGGAGGAAGACAGATTTTGGATAGGATGATCAGAAACGGTCTCTCTCAGGAGATGATATTTGAGCAGTCACTCAAGAAATAGGAGAGACAAATTTAAAAAAATATGGAGAAAAGTGTTAATCACAGGATTTCTTTTTTAGGGAGATTTGATCTATTTGTTGAAAAGAAATGTCTTGGTAGGCCAGTTTGAAGTAGCAGATGGGGCTTCCAAAGGACTGACTCAGATGGAAAGGAACTGATTTGCTTCTGAAGCATGGGGGGAAGAGCAGAGATAAGGGGAAAGGAGGGAAGCCCAGCAACAGGGATTATGACCCTCTGGGTTCACTCCACTGCCAGCTTCCACTGAAGTCTTGGAACCCATGAAACACTTGGTGGACACATGAAGAACCTCAAACAGCCCACAGGGTTGTAAGAGCCCCAGAGTAAGGCAGCCCCTACCTGAGACTCAGTGCCAGCTGGTGGGCTGTAGGCTGGAGAAGGCAGGCAGGTATAACACTGACAACCCAGAAGCCGATCTAGAGACTAAATGGAAGACCAGAAAGGAGCAGTGAAAGCTGGGAGGACAGTTCGTGGAAAGTCACCATTGTCTAGCAGCTTCTTCAAGGATAACTCCTAAATCTAAACCAAATCATTCTATCTGCTTAACACTCTATAAGAGTGTGTAACTCTGAGTTAGTCTTCATCATAATTCAACTGTCCAGTTTGTACCAGAGACTTCTCATGGTGTAAATTAACAAATAATAAACCACAAATAATGACAAATAATAAGCCACACCCATTGAGCACCTCCAAGGTACTTTATATTTATCACTTCTAATCCACATAAGATTCCTGCAAGGCTCTAACAAAGATGGGGTCGTGAGAAGTTAAGCAAATTCCTCAAGATAACACAAAATTAAAATTCAGAACTTTCTGATTCCAAAACCATAATCTTTCTTCAACACTGAGCTACTTCCCAAAGCAAGCCTTCTGGTTCAGGACTGAAGTAAAAATCAAGGCCCCAAATTCCCCCAATGAACCTGTAGGACCAAAGTCATTATAATCAGGGTTTGGGGGAGAGAGGCAAAGTCTAGAGAGAAATTAAGGTAGACAGAATCCCAGGTACGCTTTCCCATGATATATAGCTCTACCCACTTCCTAGTCCAATGATGACAATGAGTCCATACTGACATAAATAAGTGATTAGGTAAATAAGTAAATAAATGGAGGAGAAGAGACAGATCTTCCATGCAGAAGAATTCCAATTAACTTATGTAGCTACTTTGCCCGCAAGGAGAGGAAAGATAACTCCCCACTTAAGTGTGGGCTGCACATAGTGACTTCTGTCCAAACAAGATCACATGGAAAAGACGGATAAAGAGTAACTTCATAGCGGAGAACACAATGAGTACTCCCTCAGCCTGGTCATCAAGGTCAACATCAACACTGCTAACTCATTTTAGGTGAATGTACATTTGATATCACATGATGAAAATGACATTCAGCCTCTGTAGTCTTCTTTCCCAAAACCCATAGCCCAGTCTACTCATGAAAAAAATCATCAGACATCATCATCCCCAAGTGAAGGACATTCCACAAAATATCTGAGAGTATTCCCAGAGACCAACTCTGAGAAGCTGTTATGGCCAAGAGAAGCCTAAGGAGATGTAACTTACTAAATATAATGTATTATCCTGGATGGGATCCTAGAACTTAAAAAGGCATTATGTAAAAACTAAGAAAATCTGAATAAAGTGTGAACTTCAGTTAATAACAATATTTATTGATATTGGTTCATTAGTTGGGACAAATGTACCATACTAATGTATCAATCAATAATAAAGAAAATTGGATGTTGGGTATGTAAAAATTCTTTGTACTATCTTTAAACTCATTCTGTATATCTAAAAATGTTCCAAAATAAAGTTTATTTTTTATTTATTTTTTTAAAAGATTTTATTTATTTATTTGACAGAGAGATCACAAGTAGGCAGAGAGGCAGGCAGAGAGAGAGGGAAGCAGGCTCCCCACTGAGCCGAGAGCCCGATGCAGGGCTCTATCCCAGGACCCTGAGACCATGACCTGAGCCGAAGGCAGAGGCTTAACCCACTGAGCCACCTAGGCGCCCTAAAGTTTATTTTTTAAAAATGCATTAGGAATTTTTATAAATTGACGTATTAATGTCATGATAATTTTTCCTGTACTAATTTATAGGCTTAGTTAGTAGAGCTCTAACCAAAATCCCACTGGCATTGTTCTGGGGAGGGTTGGGTTTAGGGAGATGATAAAAATAACCACATTTACCCGGACTAATATTTAGTGGAGAATGGAAGATTTAAAAGAAAGTTAACAAGGGAATTTGCCTTGTGACATAATAAAATGTGTCATAAAGAACAAAGAATTAAAATAGTATGGCTTGAGTAAAAAAAAAAAAAAGACTACACTATATAAGTTGGATAGTACTGAAAACATTCTCAAGCAAGTGAAGGAAAATGTATGTGTATTTAACATGATAAAGAAAACATCATAAATCACTGAGAAAAAAGATGGGTTACTTAATTGGTAATTTGTGGGAAAACTGAAAATACTCTTTACTTCACATACTAAATATTTATGAAATTCAAAGGAAAAAAGTAAAACTCTAAAATACAAAGACTTCCAGTTTCAGCTCTGATATATAAGGAACCTGGAAGTCGTCACTCGAACCTTTACAATAAGAAGTGTTGGACGATGTTTCTTCGGCCTGTCAAAGAACTGAGGCTGTGGGGCAAACTGCCAACCCCTAATCTGGAGAGACATGCAAATTCAGTGCATCACATCCAAGATGAGCTCACCTGAAGCAGAAGCTAAGAGAGTCATAAACTGGTAAGAGCGCTTACATGGTAGTTCTCCAAAGTTGCTGGAAGCTGAATGTGGACGAATGTGGCAATGAGAAATTCCTAAAAACTGTGGTACTGAGGGGACCCCCACACTTTCATGGTTTTTACCTACCTCCAAGAACTCCAAAGATACCCTCATGGCTCTAGCAGAGAAAGAAGAGGAACTATATTATAGACTGGGTGGCTTAAAGAACAGAAATTTATTTTCTCACAGTTCTGGAGGCTGGAATTCCAAGATCAGATGCTAGCATGGCCAGGTCCTAATAAGGCCCTCTTCCTGGCTTGGAGATGACTGCCATCTTACTGTGTGTTTACATGGACTTCCTCGGTATGTACACATAGAAAGAGAGACAGACAGAGAAATAGAGCAGGAATGAACTCTCTGGTGTCTCTTCCTGGAAGGGCACTAATCCTATCCAAGCAGAACCCAGTCTCATAACCTTATATACATTAATCATGTTCCTAAGGCCCCAGCTCCAAATAACACGACACTGGGATATAGGGCTTCAACACATGGATCTTTTAATTTTAATTCCACTGTAGGGTTTTTTTTTTTTAAGATTTTATTTATTTATTTGAAAGAGAGAGAGATCACAAGAGGCAGAGAGGCAGACAGAGGCAGGTGGTGGGGGGCAAAGCAGGCTCCCCGCTGAGCAGAGAGCTCAATGTAGGGCTCAATCCCAGGACCCTGAGATCATGACCTGAGCCGAAGGCAGAGGCTTAACCCATTGAGCCACCCAGGCACCCCTAGGATTTTGTTTTTGTTTTTGTTTTGCATTTAATCTGTGCAGAATTTACTCCTGGGCCATAAGTTTTTTTCTTCAGTTTCTTCTGGGATACCTTTTTCTTCTGTGCAACCTGCTCTTCTAGTTTAGGGACAATTTGCTCTTTTTCAGGAAGGATCATCTCGATGTGGCAGGGAGAGCTCATGTATGGGTTCATTTGACCAGGAGCCCTCTAAGTTCTGTGCTGAGTCTTGGGGGCTTTGCCCACCTGGCTAGGCTCAAAGACAGAGAATTGACATCTAAACCCTTATGTGCAGCATTACTCTCTGCATTGTTAAGCATGTGTAGTAAAAATGCACCACTCTTCTTGGGCCACCGACCCTGTGTCCAGCCCCACTCTGTAGCCTAGACACACCTACCAGCTCTACCATTGTAGCGACAGAATGGCACACACGGCTTCGGCAAAGTGACATCTTTGGGATACTTGGTGGCTTTTCAGATATGCATACACTTGATGGCCTGGATGGTTTCACGTGTGTTCTTAAAGTGAACACGGAGATTTGAACCTCCTGATTTGCAGGATTTTGTAAGGTTTTCTGTGTCAAGTGAATAGAGAACCATTTTCAGAGGTCACCTCAGGCCGCTTAGGAGACGAATAATTCCACTGTACTTAACATACAGTGTCACAATGCTAAGCAAAGTAAGCCAGTCAGAGAAAGACAAATACCATGTGATTTCACTCATATTTGGATTTTAAGAAACAAATGAACAAAGGAAAAAAAAAGAGACAAACCAAAAAACATGAATTTTGAGAGACACAGACCTTCAGACCATATCGATAACCATTGAGAAATAAGTCCAAAGCATTCTCAATAAGAAAGGCATATTCTCCAAGGGAAAAGACTTTATCAGAGCCTTATTCTACCTGGGGAAAGGACATTTCTCCTACTCCAACACCCTTTAGCCTTCTTGTCTCAGCTAATGAAGTTTAAGCTAATGAAGTTAAAAAAAAAAAAAGTTTAAGAAAGCTAAGACATACTTGAGAAGGTCACAGAATGCTTCCCTTTCCCCACAAACTTCAAGTTAGTACCAAACTTTACCAGCATAGTAACAGTAGATTATGGGTGAAAAGGCTGCCAAATACATACTCTATCTAAGGCCTTTTTATTGAATCCTAAAGACAAAAGGAGAGACAAGAACAAGGAACGTAGAAGAATTTTAAGCCCCAGCTCCTACAACTATAGCAAACATTAAACACGGTCCAACTCCTAATGAGATTAACATAAAACATCACACTAAAGGCTTATTACCACTCAATGCATTATGTTCAGTTTTCAATAAAAATTACAAGGCAGCTAAAAAGCAAGGAAAAAAAAAAACAGTCCGAAAAAAATGAAGCAATCATCAGAACCAGACTTAGATATAACACAGATGTTGCAATATTCAGAAAGGGAATTTAAAAATAACTATGATTAAACATGCTAAGGGCACTAATGGGAAAAGTAGACAATATACAAGGACAAGCAGGTAATATCAGTGGAGAGATGGAAACTAAGAAAGAATCAAAAGGAAATGAGAAAATCAAACACACTACGACAGAAATGAAGAATGCCATTGATGGGCTTGTAAGGAGACTAGCCACAGCTGAGGAAGAAATCATAGAGTTTCAAAATAGGTCAATAGCTATTTCCCAAATGGAAATGCAGAGATGGAAAGAGAGAGAGAAAGGGATGAAGAAGATGGGAAGAACAGAGGAGAAGAAAGAAGAGGAAACCATACAAGAGCTGTGGAGAAATTTCAAAGGTATGATACATGTTTAACTGGAAAACCAGAAAGGGAAGAAAGAGAGGATAAAGAAATACTTGAAATATTAATGACTGAGGATTTCCAAAATTAATCACAGACATTAAAAGCATTTATCTAGGAAGCTTAGGAAACACTGACCAGGATAAATACCATAAAAATCTATATCTAGGCTATCATTTTCAAACTATCAAAAAACAAAATTAAACAGAAAATCTTGAAAGAAACCATGGTTGGGGGAAGGAACCCCCTACCTATAGAAAAACAAGAGTAAGAGTTATAGTGGACTTCTTATCAGAAACTGTGCAAGAAGTGAGTGGAGTAAAATATTTAAAGTGTTAGGGGAGGGCACCTGGGTGGCTCGGTGGGTTAAAGCCTCTGCTTTCAGCTCAGGTCATGATCCCAGGGTCCTGGGATCGAGCCCCACATCGGGCTCTCTGCTCTGTGGAGAGCCTGCTTCCTCCTCTCTCTCTGCCTGCTTCTCTGCCTACTTGTGATCTCTGTCTGTCAAATGAATACATAAAATATTAAAAAAAAAATAAATAAAGTGTTAGGGGAGGGGGAAAAAATACCAGCTTAGAATTCTATATCCAACAAAATTTTCCTTCAAAGTGAAGGAAAAATAAAGACTTTCTCAAAAAGAAATTGAGGGAACTCATTCTCAGCAGACCTGTCCTGCAAAAAATGTCAAAAGAAGTTCTTCAAAAAGAATTTCTTCAAAAAGAAGGTCAGAAACATGAATACATATTTAAAAATTAAAAGAAAATCTACATGGAGATTTATCTAATATCTGGTTGGGACATACTGCCGGCACAATCACAAAGGAAGAAAACCACTAAAGAAAAGTTGTATAGGGCACCTGGGTGGCTCAGTTGTTAAGCATCTGTCTACGGATCAGGTCATGATCCCAGAGTCCTGGAATCAAGCACCATGTCGGGCTCCCTGCTCAGGGGGAAGCCTGCTTCTCCCTCTCCCACTCCCCCTGCTTGTGTTCCCTCTCTTGCTGTGTCTCTCTCTGTCAAATAAATAAATAAAACCTTTAAAAAAATGTTGTATAAATTTGACTAAATAAAAGGATCAACATGCCAGAACATGAGATAAAATTAAAAGCTATATATGCCAAAAATCAAGGAAAAATATTTACCACAAGCTAAGAAAATATTAATGCCCTAATATATAAAGAGCAAAAGCTAATTGAAAGAAAAAATTTTAATATTTCAATAGAAAAATAGGGGCAAAAGGGGCTAAGAATAAACCAGTCACAAAAGCATAATGATTAAGAAATAATCAAAGCTTGGTAATAATCAAAGAATATAAATAAAATGCAATATAAGTTCATTATCAAATTAGCCTAAAAATGTTTAAATACTCATTAGGAAAAAAGCAATGTAACAGATACTGCCCACTTGTTAAACAAAAGGGCAAATGGTGTAAAATTACTCATGTCTAAACCCTTCCTTGACCTAGGAATCTTATTTCTAACAACTGAAGGAAATAACATATTTTAAAAAGCATTCACTCAGATGTCCATCAATAGAGGAATGGATAAAGAAGATGTGGTATACACACACACACACACACACACACAGGAATATTACTTAGCCATCAAAAATGAAATCTTACCCTTTGTGGTGATGTGGATGGAACTAGAGAGCATTATGCTAAGTGGACATAAGTCAATCAGAGAAAGACAATTATCATACGATTTGACTCATACATGGAATTTAAGAAACAAAAAAGAAAAGGGAAAAGAGAGGGAAAAATAAAATAAGATGAAATCAGAGAGGGAGACAAACCATAAGAGACTCTTAATTACAGGAAACAAGCAGCATTGCTGGAGGGGAGGTGGGTGGAAGGATGGGGTAACTCGGTGATGGGCACTGAGGAGCATGTGTGATGCAATGAGCACTGGGTATTATATGCAACTGACAAATCACTGACCTCTACCTCTGAAACTAACAATACATGTTAATTGAATTTAAATAAAATAAAATTTAAAAAATAACAGCATATAAAATATTTCTACAAGGATGTTCATATTTATAATAAACTCCCAAAACAGATATGAGGTATAATTATTTGGTTAAATAAGGTACAATACAGCCATATTTTAGAATATCCAGATACTGAAAAATCACCAAAGGCTTAACATGGAAAAAAAGGTCATTAAATAAAGTCTGGTGATCAGACGGTGAACAAAACTGTGTATGGAAACCATTTAAATATATGTAATTTTGAACACATTATGCAGGTACATACAAAATATAAAAGAAATGTTCCAAAATGTTAATAGCCATTACTCGAGCTGAATGGGTTACAGATGATTTTAAGTCTATTTTTTAAATTATGAACTGAATGAATGCTTATACTGATATTATATTACATTAATGAATGCACATATATGCAAGCATTAATTAGGCTTATAATTTTTAAAATACCAAAATTACCAAAGGAAAATTCTTCACTACTGAAACTCTGAGACTATGCAGGAAATAAGTAATAAAGTCCTTCAGATTTTATAGTTTCAACAATATGCTGTTATAATCTCTATTCTAGCACCATTTAATTTTTCATAAGATAGCAGTAGTTCTACTATTAGTTACAGAAACAGACATGGAACCTTATCTCCTGACTCCTGACACAATGGTTGTTTTACTCCGCTACAATGATAGGTATAAAATTTGATCTTCCTGAGAGGTGACATCAGGAAGACAATAGAATAAGAAGTTCTAGATGTTGTTTCCCTTCAGAGACACTGATTTATCAATGGTCCAAAAAGCCTTTATAAGAACCCCAGAAATCAGTTAAGAAGTCACTGTATCCCAGGCCAACACAAAGCAAAGAATAATCTCATTGAAACTGATAAGACAAAGCCATTGCATTCCACCCTTCATAGGCTTTCCCTGGCACAGCTTAGTGTCATCAGGGAAAAAAACACCCAACTTGCAGCTTCCCTTTTAGGAAGGAAAGAAAAGAGTGAAATGTATGTCCAACATTCTGATTTTTCAGGGGGCTGCCTGACACAGAGGGCCTGATTCAGAGCACTGGTCGGGGGCTGGCCTAATTGGGATGTCTGAGGGCCACTGAGAAAAATAGAGAGGTTGGGGGCTTGTTGCTGCACCAAAGAACCTACAGTATGCAGAGATAGCAGACAGAGAAAGTGATAATGAAAAAGAAATCAGCAAACCTCTCTGATTGGGAAATTATACACACAAGTCCAGAGAAGATGATTCCCAGAAAATGGTGGAGAGGTCTCCAGATTCTCTCACGGGGCTGACCAGTGGTCTTCCTTTATAAGAAGCCAGTCCATAAAGACTAAGAGAGGTGGCTCTTTTCTTAAGTGGACAAATTCCAGCAAAAATAACAAGGCATAAAAAGAAAAAGGAAAACATGGCCCAATCAAAGGAACAAAATAAATCTCTAGAACTGAACTTAAAGAAAGGGAAATCTATTAATTACCTGAAAAGAATTCAAAATCATCGTATTGAAGGTGTTCAATAAGCTAAAGGAACACAGATAGCCAGAGAAAATAAGAAAATTGATGAGTGAGCATAATGAGAATATCAACAAAGAGACAAAAACTATACAAAAGAACCAAATTCTGGAGCTGAACAATAAAACTGAATTGAAAGATTCATGAGAAAAGTTCAACAACAGACTTGATAAGGCATTAAAAAGTCAGTGAACTTAAAGACAGGTCATTTGTAATTATCCAGTCAGGCCAGTAAAAAGAACAAAATGAAGAAAAGCGAAGACAGCTTAAGAGACTTATGAAACACCAACAGAGAAACAAGATACAACATTACAGGAGTCTCAGAAGGAGATGAGAAAATAACCTATTTGAAGAAATAATGGCTATAAACTTCCTAAACTAGAAAGAAAACAGACAACCAAATTCAAGAAGCTCAAAGAACTCCTACTAAGATGGGTCTAAAAATCCATGCTGAAGGGCATCTTGGCCCTTCAACAGACGAATGG
>PISX010022254.1:0-10087 GCA_004024625.1 Mellivora capensis | reverse complement strand
GGGGAGATGAACCATGAGAGACTATGGACTCTGAAAAACAACCTGAGGGTTTCGAAGGGGTGGGGGTGGGAGGTTGGGGGAGCCAGGTGGTGGGTATTATGGAGGGCACGCATTGCATGGAGCACTGGGTGTGGTGTAAAACTATGAATTCTGTTACGCTGAAAAGAAATGAAATAAAAAAATTCCATGCTGAAACACTAGAGTCAAAAAGAGAATCTTGAAAATAGTGAGAGGTAACTTATCACATACACAAAAGCTCCTAGAAGATTGTCAGTGAATTTCTCAGCAGAAACATTAAGGACATAAGAGAGTATGATTATCAAAGTGCTGAGAAAAAAAATAAAATGCCAACCAATAATACTGTATATGGTTGAACTGTTGTTCAAAAATGGAGAAATAGGGGCAACTGGGTGGCTCAGTTGGTTGGGCGGCCAACTCTTGATTTCAGCTCAGGTTATGATCTCAGGGTCCTGGGATCAAGCCCCACATCAGGCTCCATACTCTGGAGGAGTATGCAGGGAGTCTGCTTGAGGATTCTTTCTCTCCCTCTCTCCCTACCCCTCCCCACCAAAAAATAAATAAATAAATCTTTTTTTCAAAATGAAGGAGAAATAAAGACTTTTCCCAGATAATAAAAGCTGAATAATTTCATCATCACCAGACCTGCCTTACAAGAAATGCTAAAGGGAGTCCTTCAAGTTCCTAATGTGGTTGAATGGATTAAAAAACAAGATCCAGCTATATGCTCTCTATAAGAGATTCACCATTTCTAGAAACATAAAGCTTGCCAAGACTGAATCATGAAGAAATAAAAATATGAACAAACCTATGTAACTAGTAAGGAGGTTGAATCTGTAATAAAAAATCTCCCAACAAAGAAAAGCCCAAGTCCAGATGGTTTTGCTTACAGAGTCTACCAAAAGCTTAAAGAACTTATGCCAATCCTTCCCAAATTCCTCCAAAAACTTGAAGAGGGAAGACTCCTAAACCCATTTTATGAGGCCCATTAACCTAATACCAAAACCAGATAAGGACACTACAAGAAAAAAGAATTATAGACCAATATCTCTAATGAATATTGATGAAAAATCCTCAACAAAATACTAGCAAATGGAATTCAACAGCATGTTAAAAGGATTATATACTCTGACAGTGGGATTATTCCTAGAATGTAAGGATGGTTCAACATTTAAAAATCAGTCAATGTGATATACTACATTAACATCATAAAGGATAAAAACCACATAATAATCTCAGCTGATGCAGAGAAAGCTTTTGACAAAATTCAAGATTTTTAAGGTAAATACACATAACAAGCTAGTAATAGATGGAAACTACCTCAACATAATAAAGTCATATATTAAAAGCTCACAGTAAACATCATCAGTTGTGAAAAAGTAAAAGCTTTTCCCCTAAGTACAAGAACAAGTCAAGAATGTCTACTCTCACAACTTCTATTTAACACATTACTGGAGGTCTTAGGCAGAGCAATTAGGCAAGAAAAAGAAATAAATGACACCAAATTGTAAGGAAAAAGTAAAATGATCTCTCTTTACAGATGTCATAATACAGAAAACTAAAAATTCCATGAAAAAAAACCTGTTCAATTAACAAATTAAGCAAAGTTGCAGAATACAAAATACCATGCAAAAATTAGTTATGTTTCTATATACAAACAATCCCATTTACAATAGCATACAAAACAATAAAATCCTTAGGAATAAACTTAACAAACGAGGCAGAAAACTTATACATTGAAATCTATAAAACATTGCTGAAACAAATTAAAGACAATGCAAATTAGAAGACATCTCATGTTCATGGGTTGGAAGACTTAATATTACTGAAATGTCTGTATTACCCAAAGTGATCTATAGATTCATGGGGATCCTTATCAAAATCCCACTGGCAATTTTTGAAGATAAAACAATTTTTAATTCATATGGAATTGCAAAGGAGCTGAAATTGCCAAAAAATCTTGAGAAAGAACTACACAAAGCTGGAGGCCTCACACTCTTGATTTCAAAGCATATTACAAAGCTACAACAATCAAAACAATATGGTACTGCATAAAGACAGACATATAGGCCAATATAACAGAATTGAGAGGCCAGAAACAAAGCCTAGGGTATGTGGTCAAATGATTTTAAACAAGGGTTCCATGACTACACAAAGCAGAAAGAATAGGCTCTTCAACACATGGTACTGGAAAAAACTGTATATCCACAGACAGAAGAATGAAGTTGGACCCTTATCTTACACTATAAATAATAATTAACTCAGAGTGGATTAAAGATCTAAGTGTAAAGCCTGAAATGATAAAAATCCAAGAAGAAAATATGGGGGAAAGTGGCATGGAATTGGATTTGTCAATGCTTTCTTGGATATAACACCAAGTTTACATCAAACTTTTCAAAGTGTACAGCAAAGAAAACAATCAATGGAGTCAAAAGGCAACCTACCAAATGGGAGAAAATATTAGCAAACTATGTATCTGATAAGAGGTTAATATCCACAATACATAAAGAACTCCTAAAACTCAACAATAAAGAAACAAATAAACTTAATTAGAAATGGGCAAGGAACTTGAACAGACATTTCTCCAAAGAAAATATACAAATGGTCAACAAACATGAAAAGACCCTCAGCATCACTAATATCAGGGAAATGCAAATCAAAATCACAATGAGATATTATCTCATGCCCAGTAGGATGGCAGCTATCAGAGAGAAAGAGAGAGAGAGAGAGAGAGAGGAAAGAAGGAAGAGAGAGAAAAAGATAGAGGGAGACAGAGGAAGGAAAGAAGAAGCATTGGCAAAGATGTGGAGAAATGTAAACCCTTGTTCACTGTTCGTGGGAATGTAAAATGGTGAGCTGCTTTGGAAAAGAGTATGAAGTTTCCTCAAAAACTTAAAAATAGAATTACCATATGATCTAGCAATCATATTTCTATATATTTTGGATATATATCCAAAAGAATTGAAAACAGGCTCTTGAAGATAATCTATACACCCATATTCATTACAAATTATTCACAATAGATGAGAGGTAAAAGAAAAAAAAGCCCATCAGTGGATAAGATAAATAAAATGTGATCTACATAGGCAATAGAATAGAATTCAGCCTTAAGAAGGAAGAAAATACTGGGCACCTGGGTGGCTCAGTGGGTTAAGCCTCTGCCTTCGGCTCAGGTCATGGTCACAGGGTCCTGGGATAGAGCCCTGCATCGGGCTCTCTGCTCAGTGGGGAGCCTGCTTCCCTCTCTCTCTGCCTGCCTCTCTGCCTACTTGTGATCTCTCTCTGTCAAATAAATAAAATCTTTTAAAAAAAGGGAAGAAAAAACTTTTCTATGCTACAATATAGATAAGCCTCTAAGACATTACGCTAAGTGAATTTTGCCAATCACAAAAAGATGAATAATTCTACTTTTATGAGGTATCAAAAGTAGTCAAACTCTTAGAAACAAAATAGAATGGGAGTTGTCAGGGGGTTGGGGGAATGGAATAAGGGCTCAATGAGTACAGAGTTTCAATTTTTTGAAATGAAAATGTTCTAGAGATCTGTTGCATAATAGTGCACATATAGTTAACCCCACTATACAGTATACTTTAAAATCATTAAGATGGTAAATTTTATGTGTTTTTTACCATAATTTTTAAATGTATGAAAAATACCTAATATTAATAGTAATCAAAGACATGCCAATTAAAATACTGAAAAATGCTGAGATACTATTTATTCAGCCTTTCCATTTAGCAAAGAAGAAAACTAACCAGTGATAATAGGTAGTGAATTGATCTTTGGGAAAGTAATTTGGCAATACACAGAAAAAGGCTTTTCTTTTTTTTTTAAGATTTTATTTATTTATCTGACAGAGAGAGAGAAGGAGTACAAGCAGGGGAAAACACCAGACAGAGGGAGAGGGAGAAGCAGGCTCATTGCTGAGCAGGGAGCCCAATGCAGGGCTCAATCACAGGACCCCGGGATCATGACCTGAGCCGAAGGCAGATGCTTAACTGACAGCCATCCAGGCGCCCCCACAGAAAAAGGCTTAATAATAGCTTTTCCATCCTTTTATAATTTGTTCATTCCTTCATCAACGTATACTTAGCATTTCTTTTGTTCCATTTAGAGGACACAGCTCTGAAAAAAAAGAGGCATGGTCCCTATATGAAACTTAGAGTGTGGTGGCAGAAATTAAATGTTACCAAGTATATAGAGGAGAACTTACTCTAGTTTATAGTTTATAAGGATTAGTGAAGTACCCAAAAAAAGGGGCAGGGTAGGGGCATGGTGATTATAACCAAAATGGTCATTTCAGCATTATTAATAAAGTATTAGAATAGGAAACACAAACAGAAGACCTAACTCTGTATGACTATAGCCTAGACATTCATTGGGAAATCATCCCAACTGTCTTAAAAAATATATTCCATGGCCCGGGGTAGTCATTACAAGTCTTCCTAAATATTCCAATTTTCTTCCTTCTGTACACATAGTAGGACTGCACTTGCCTACCTTCTCTGAAGTTAGCTTGGCCACGTGATTTGCTTTGCTCGAAGAAATGTAAGCAAATGATGTTTCCCTTCTAGGAAGACTTTAAAAGCCAGTGCAGTGTGGTCATATTTTCTTCTGCTTCAATGACTGTGAATGTTTTTGTGTAAATGGAGCCTCCATCAGTGTCAGCATGGATCCCTGAATTAGAATGAGCAGCTTCTCTGTTAATCTACATTAGACATGTAAAAGAATAAACCTTTGTTGGGTGAAGTCACTAAGATTTGAGGAGTTATGTTACCACAGTGTCTAGGCTGATATAGTGTCTACTCCATGGGAACAATGCTAATTACATTAAATAGTATAAAGAAATACAGTAAAAATTGTATACTCTATGAGTGTACCTCTAGACATCCTATTTTATAGACATCCTCTTCCTAGAAAAATACTAAAAGTACACATACCCAAATATTGATAATGACTATCTTTTGAGGGATATGTGGGGGAATTTTTCCTACCTCTTTATCACATACATTCATAGATTATATTTAATGGGTAAAATAACAGTTCTTACCAAGCATAGAGGTCAAATAAAAAAGCTCAGAAGGGAACTCTATCAGTTAATATTTTCAAGCTAAAAGTTTTCCAGAAAGAAGGGATTATTCTTTCATATAAACATGCTCCCCTCAAAAATGGGAGCTACGTGGCCAATGTTGATTTATATATTTATGATTATGCACAAACTTGCAACCTAACATAGTGTGTCTGATATTCAGTATTAAATAAATTCAAACACTAGAAAGTTTTTATTGCTAAAGTTCTAATTTCTTCTCCTTTCCAGATTCCCAGTTCAATACCTAGTTCTATTCAGGCCTCAGAATCCATATCAGGTACAAATCAATCCAATTAAATATTGCTTTATTTAAAGAACACCATTGACCTGTTTTACTCAGAAATAAGCTAAGTCACTGATCAGGAAAAAATGACTTTATTTTTAGCTGTACAGCATATTCCCCAGGGAACTTGATTTCTACCGCAATCCTTCTACCCTTTTTACCATGAAGATAATATTGCTAACAAAAGATATTTCTAATTAACTTACAATGATTTAAACAAAGTATTTATGGTCCACTTATCTTACATAATGATATATAGTAGTTTACATCATGGTTGAAAGTCCTCTTCAGATGCAGCAAAAAGTCTACATTTTTATAGAAAGAGAGAGAGAGAGAGAAAGGAATGAAGGAAGGAAGGAAGGAAGGAGGGAAGGAATCAGCTACAATTATGAAATATTTTCTAGTAATCATAAAATTTGAAGATTTTTTCCTAACTATAAGAAATACTGATTAGGAAAACATGTGGCACAAAGTACAAATCTATACCACAGTCAACCACATCCATGATATGATCAACAATGATATCAAGTGATATCTGCTTTTCTTTGGTATTTCCATGACATATTTCACCACCTTTTATTTTTTAAACTTTTATTTCCTTATCTGCTGAATATGTGCCCTGAAAGGTTTTAAAATCCATCTGATAGTCTTTGTTTTTTCATTTCAGCATTTAGTCCATTTATATATAATGTAATGACTGAAGTATTTATACTTACATCTACCATTGTGTACAGTACTTTTGTCCCAATGTTCAAGTTTCCCTCTTCTTTCATTGGCATTGGCTTATTTTTTATTATTTTACTTTTAACCTGGTAGAATGGAAATTATACACTCTTGTACTATTCTTTTAGGGATCATTCTAGCAGTTACAACATGTGTCACTAGCTTATCAGAGACTAATACTGACTAATACTTCTACTTTTTCCCAGAAAATGCAAAGACCTAAGGACTTCGTATCTTTTAACCTCCCTTAGAACAATGAGGGAGCAACAGACAGGATGAAAAATTAAAAAAAGAGAAAAGGCTGAATATGTTGCCTGGCACTCAGAGTCCCATTTAACCTTTGAGAGCAGATTGCTGGCCCCCTCAAGGGGGAAAAAAAAATCCATCACTACTTAGACTTCAACACAAGCCCCTAGTTTAAATATGATACCCAGCATTTACTTTCAGTTCTATAGTGAGCTGATTCTCATCACAGAATAAAACAGATGACCCTCTTCTCCATCCTGAGACCCAAGAATTTTCTTTCTCATTCAATGGCCCTCCCTCTACCTAAGGGAAGGGAAAGAAATGCTTGTTATCATGTAAAGTTAGGGGACACTTCCATGAGGCATTGCATTGGAGCTTATCACATCATACCACAAGACAGCAGGGAACAGGAAACCCAGTTCCCACCACATCTGCTGTTGGGTTCAGTTCCTGCTCCTGCAGTAAATAAGAGCACTTCTGGGTGCTAGTTGCAGACTGTGCCAGTGAAGAGCCTCTCCGTAAGGATATACCTTTAGAACCCAGAATAAGCCTTGGGAACTTTCACAGTAGCCCTTAACACTGAGCATCAGCGGTCTCAATACCTCCATGACCAAGAAACCCAGGACTTGAAACACATTCCGAGGATGCACAGCCTGAACATTAAAATACAGCGATGGTTCTGATTTTCTTACCTGGCCAGGGGCCAAGATAAATGTATGTCAGGAATCAGCAAGGCCACTGTTAGACAACTTCCAGCAAGACCTGCAGTCTTTGGCTGTCAGGGATTATGCAGTGGCTGCTGCATTTGAGACCAGAGGCCCCCACAACAGAGACCCAGGAGTGGTCACTGCAAGGGGGATCACGAGATACCAGGTCCTGCTTCAGGTGGCACTGTGACTTACAGTCAATGTACACACCCAGTACATGTTACCCATCCACTGTCGACTGTCCCCAGTGATCAGATTCTTAATAAAATATAATCCTGCCTAACTCATCGATGGAACCCAAATAACGAGAGTCCATGTTATGCTAGAAATCAGCTAATGGGTCACAGGGATTCTGTGTTTCATGATTCCAACCATTTAGGTCATATTTCAATTGCAACTGAACCTATAGATGAGGAACAGTCAGAAAGACTTCAAGAAGACTCCACAGTTCTTTGACTCACTAGACAACCAAAAGCAGTAAAGAGTCAGCCCATGCTTATTTTTCGGCTTTATCGTCTGTGGATTTCACCAGAGCCACAAAACCAAGCAAGCCCTAAGCCTCCTCTTGATACTTCGGCTACCTGCATGAATCCCCTAAGACGTCTGTAGCCATTACAGACACATTACAATGGAGCACAGACACAACCTCAGAATGGGATCTCTCTGTGCTAATTAAAACAATAACAACAATACTACACTAGCAACACATAGCAGAAGGATACATGTCCTTTGGAACTAGATTATGAAGATATTTCTTTAGAGATTTATTCATTGCCTTTGGAAGGGAAGCAATAGCAGTGATATTTTTATGACAAACATAAAAGTCACTATCCACAGAGTTTAATGTGTTTAAGGAAATTCTCCTTTCAGAAATAACAAGCGGTATTAGCTAAGAAGGGGGAATGACACAGGGCTACCCTCTGAGCGTCGACTAGTTCCTCGCTTGTCTGTTTATTTCCTCCGACTCAGTGTACTCGGGACTCAGCAATTCAGCCGACAGCTGCCAATCCGGGGAGGGAGCGTCTACAAACAAGGATGCAATGCAAACTTGAGCAACCCAAACACATACTCGAGCGTCCACGGTAGTCTGGGGTGTGGCTGAAGGCCTGGGTTCAGCAGGTGTGACTGATGAAAAGGAGAACGATGTCCGGCCAAATCTGAGCTAATGCTTTTGGAAGAGCAAAAGAGCCGGGAGTCAGAGAATAGCCAACCTCCCCACACAAAGCTGCGAGGCAGGCCTTGTCACTGCACTGTGAAAATCCAACGTCTGCGTCAGTGAGGGTCAGCAGCACAGACGGGCAGTCGCCCAGCATGCATCAATCCCCGAACCAGAACAACCAGCACCTACGGGATGCAGATCTTTAAGCAGTGTCAATCATGTTTCGTGAATTAGCCAACAAACACATTCCCAGCAGAAGATGGTCAGGTGAATCTGCGGGAGAAACAACTGTGTAAAAAGAATAAAAACGGAGCCTGTCTCAGTCTTTGATTGGCCTCTTTGGTAAGAACAATGATCAGGATAAATCATTATGGCAAAACACAGACCTTGAGCTTCACATGCAATGACTAAGGAAAACAATGGGCTAGCATATTTTGGAGTGGATCAACCCCAATTCTTGGGCAGGTTTCACGGTATCTGAGACAATACGGCAGCTTTATAATGAAGTGAACAACCTCTCAGACCCACAATTTTGAACATCACTGATTGCCTATCCCTGGGAGACAACTGTGGTGGTAAAAGCACCTTGTTCACGGGCCTCCCGACTGGAGAGGGCAGGCCGGTTCAGCGGCGCGCTGTGGAGGGCATACAGACTCACGTGATCAGCGGCATAATAAACACCGCTATAGACCAAAAGGGCCTTTGGACCTGACCTCAAAATATGTTTGCCCATATGCTTGTGTACACACACATCCGTACAAAGCATGTGCACATCATTTTTAAAGCAGAGAAGATGGTCCATTCCTGGGCAGTTTCTTGCCTTCCCAGTACACGTAATCCAAACCCCCCGCCTCACCCCCGGCCTGAAGAATCAGCTTCCACCCATTTCCTCTCCAGCCTCGTCTTCTCCTCCCTTCCCACATGCACAGGCATTCTCTCCTACCCTGATGCCTCTTCCCACTTCCTGGAAGCTCTGGGTCTCGATCTGAGCCTGTCTGGACCCTTCTCTGGTCATTCCAGTCTCTCGGCAAATATTCTGCCTCCAAACAGGCTCTCCCGAGCTCCCATCTAAAACAGCCCCTCCCTGTCACGCTCCAACCCCTTGCCTGTGCTGTTTTCTCTGTAGCAGACACTACCTGATGCGGGGCACTTGTTTGTTTTATCAAAGGACCATGAGAACACCTCCCAGTATCTGAAATTGAACCACTAGATGGAATTTATTGTTCACTATAATACAGATAAGCCGTGCTGGCCAAAAGGTCCCTCCAAGCAAAACAGATGGCTGATCTCACGGAAGGCTCTGGAAAGCGTGGAATTCTATGATTGAGCGATGTTCTGAGGCAAATGTGGGCCAACATCAGGTGGGTGCTCAGGTGAGGCTACTTTGGACTGGCTCCCGCTCAGGGGCAGGTTTTCTGGAGAGGATCCATCCCTGCTTGGGTGACTTTCAGATGTGAGGAGCTGACACTGGTTGGTTTTAAAACCAGCTCTCACCAAGACAAGTTGGTATTGACCCAATGAACAGAATTAAAATTGGTTCTGATGGTTACCTGTCACCATAGCTACAGAACAATCAGGCTTCTCCTCAGTCTGTGGGAAATCCTGTTTTATTATTCTATGAGGTAAATACCTTCTACGAGATCAGGTTTTTCTGCATGATGCATCCCATATCCCCAGTACCTACTACAGCACCTGCCACATTCACCATTGAATGAATAAATTAATGGTTTTTGGCAAAATGACTGATACTTTTAAGTTTGCCTCTTTATTTTCAGAGCATACTATATAAGTGAAGACAATGGCTTTGTAATCATACAGTCCTGGCTTTAAACTTGGACTGCGATTGGCCTTACGGCCATATA
>PISX010022253.1:0-32101 GCA_004024625.1 Mellivora capensis | reverse complement strand
CTGGATTTTCTTTAATACCACCTGGGCAAGGGTGTTGGGGCACATTTTTATAGCTTGCAAGAGTGGGAGTCTTGGCTTCTCACCTGGCCTTTGCTTGTATAGCTGAAAGGGAGGCCAGACCAGTTTCTTCTGTGGTGTGACCAAGACAGCATTAATATTTCCCTTGGCTTCACCAAATTGTGGATGGCTTCTTTCTCTTTAATTCTGTAGACTTTCCTTTCCTTATAACATTTATTTTAGAAAACTTGTAAATACTTTCTCTGCCTCTTTGTGATGCAATTAAAAAAATATTTTATTTATTTATTTGACAGACAGAGATTACAAGGAGGCAAGAGAGGCAGGCAGGGAGAGAGAGGAGGAAGCAGGCTCTCCATGGAGCAGAGAGCCCGATGTGGGGCTTGATCCCAGGACCCTGGGATCATGACCTGAGCCAAAAGCAGAGGCTCTGACTCACTGAGCTACCCAGGTGCCCTGTGATGCAATTTTTAAAAAAAGCTTGTAGCCAGTTTTATAACCCAGGAATGTCTTTCTCAAGAACCTTGCAACCATCTTTTTGAAATTTAAATATGGAAGGATATAGTACCTTTATCTTCCAGTGTCTGTGGGAGGGTAAGAGTCCTAGATGCAGTGGCAGGTCACCAATTAGCAAACACAGATGAACTAATTACAGAGAAGAATATTTGCAGACTCAAGAATAACAGTGTGCTAGACTGCATCCCATTGAAAAACCCCCTCACAACAACCCTCTAGTACTTTTCCACTAGCTCATCTCCAGTGCTTAAAAACCTTGCCTTTTGTTTAAGTAGTTGAGTTTAGTCTCTCTCTCTTTCCAGTTGCAGTGGTCATGAATAATTGTTTACCTTTGTCCCAAGCAACTTTAGTTTTGGTAAATGATTGGTTAAAGAGGAGTGATGATTATTTTAGGAGTTTCTGTTTTGCTAGACTGCCCCTTTCTTGGTTCTCGTGCTGGCGAAAATAGGATTTTATTCAGGTCTTTTCATATCTATACCCCTGGGCATTTCTGGATTGTTGTATTTTGTTTTAACTCCAAATATGGGATATATGAGTTGAAGAAAAAGCCCAGAGAACTTACTACTATGTCATTCCTCAAGTCCCGTGGTTCTTAATCAGTCTGACTTCTTCTCTCCAACTTTCAGAGTCTTTTTTTGGTTGGTTTTATATATATTGTGCAGGGTTTTTAGTTATACTTAATGGGGGAAGTAGGGGGAAACCTCTACCCCATCTCTCTGAAAGTGAAAGTCCTTAACTATTAATTTTTTAACATCACATTTGTCCTTCAATGGCTACTCTACTTCTTCAAACTCTTGGCAGTTGTTATTAGGAAGAGGAATTTTGCTCTTATAAGTGATAATATATTAAGTTTTTCTAAGAAAACAATTACCTAAAAATTTATCGCAGTTGGCATTATGTTTAAGAAATTGAACAGTTCTTTATCTTTCATAACTAAATGTAATGTTGAAACAAGTTGTGATAATGGGAATGGGTTTAGAATTTAATCAAACTCTTGTATGTCAAATATTTCAAAGCCATGACAAGGCTGTAATTTATGACTGTATCTCTCCTGTGAAAACTGTCATCTGGTAGTTAGCTTGTGTGCTGAACAACAGGAACAACAAAACACATGGGCTGCACATGGGCAGAAGTAGCAGAAATGTAGGATAGCTTTCAGCCTGCTGTCTGGAGCTGCTCCTTACAAAGGCTCCTGTCTGGTCTGCTCACCTTTTCTTCATCATCCACAAACCATACTTTGGTCTACCTACCATGTTCTTTGGATACGTTGGACCAACCATAGCTCCTTCAGTGCCTCTTCATACACAGTTTCCAGATGCCCAACCACACAGTTGTGTCTGACTGCTGACATTGTTGCCCAAGTGGTAGTGGAACTCACTGGCCACATGTAGCATGCCATCTTGGGCAGGGCTGATTGATTTGCCAGGCTCGAGGGGAGAGAACCACCAGAAATCTCAGAGCTAATGCCAGCCTCCCCAGACCCCCTAGAAAAGCTTCCTTATGGAGGAAGGTTACCCTCTAGGAAGCCTAACAACTTCTGGTCATTCCTGCTCCTGTGAAGGCTGAGATGATCAGTAACTCATGGCACACCTTTAAACTGCTGCACGACAGTTGGGAAGCTCTGACTTACATACAGAGATGATGGCTCATCTGTCTTACTCTTCTCTCCAGCTCCTACCAATATGCCAGGCGTCAGGTACCACTCAGTAAGTGGTCACTGAATGAATTTACAAAAGAATGGATGTAATCATCTCTAGATTTTCTATGCTCTGGATGGACAGGTAGCTTTAACCTTTCATTATTTATAACAGTCTCCCCGTAAAAAGAGGTGGCTAGGATAGAAAAAGATTTTCGAAAGGTAAATAACCGTTTTCCTATTTGTCAGGTTTTGGAACATCCCTATCGAGGGAAGGATGGAAACAATATCACAACTAAATGGCCAGATCAATAAATTTTAGCTGTACTAATATAGAGAGCAGGGATTCCATCTTAATACCTAAAGTGAGAGGTGCTTTGAAATTTGTCAGCTGTGCACAGATATATTCTGTAGTTGGAAACATCAAACACTAGGCTGACAGTTAACATCTTGGGTGCTTTACCACAAACAAAAGGCAAATGCAATTTAATGATCTGTTTATTTCTTAAGGTTCTAAGAACAAGGCATGGACGTTACATTTGGCTAATAAGAAATAAAAGATGCTGCATGCACAGCATTGCCCAGCTCAAATGGGCGTATTTTCTACTGCACTTGTTTTCTTTTGTGACTGCTCTACATTTCCTTGAAATGTATCCCCAGTCTGTTCTTCTAAAACTGGTATTTCTTAAAAAGCTCAGCTTCAAAAATGTCAAACATAATGAAAAATGAAAATCACAAAAGAGAAGGTTGTTCACAGCCACTCCCCTGGGGTTCCCTCATGTTTCTGGGTCATCATGCTGACTCTCCATGCGTTAGAAATAACATCCATAGTATACTTAGCAGGTAACCCCTTGTGATCAGGGTCAGAGTGGTCTCCAAATAAACAAAGCCGACCCTTTCCTTGAAGACAATGCCACATCTGCTCAGAAATACTCCACACTGTCCACCAAAGCAGTTCCAAAAGACGTTCTCCTTTCAAAGTGTAAGAAAAAGAAAGTTCCTTTGGAAAAATTATAAAAGGCACTTTATTTTCATCATCTGGGGCTAGAGCAGATGAAGGGCATGGGAATAGGCCTGCCAATAAGCGAAGGGGGTTTGGATGAATTTGATGAAGACCATTTAAGGGAGGCAATGAATAAGCACGAGATACTGATGGAATGAGGATGTGTAAGCTCAAATCGATATAGGGGAGAAGCAAATGGCACGAATCTCAGAAGATTAAAGCCAGAAATGAGCTTTACAGATTATAAAATCCATTCTTATCTTTTAAAGATGGGCCGTCTAGAGTCAAGAAAGAAGTAACCTGAAGAAGCTTTATCCCATATATGCTTCCAAGCTTATATTCTTAATATTAATATTAGCACCGATTGTCTTACAGTTTATTCAGCATGTGCTATTGTGCCAAATGCTGTGAAGAAGTGTTTAAAATCAAAGACTTTGGAATTAAAGAGGACCAAATTTCAGTGCTAACTCTACCACCTGCTAGCTATGTGACCTTGACCAGGTTATATAATTGATACCACTCAGGTGCACTTTCTTTTTTTGTAATTGTTTGAATTAATAGTAGTTTCTCAGTGGTTGTGGTTGCAGTAGAGAACATAGGTAAAAACCTTAGCAAAGCACTAGGCATATGGTAAATGATCCATAAGTGTAATTATTATTTATACCAACTATAGTGAATTATTATATTTACTATTCAATATCATTATTAGTATTAACAATTATTAATGACTAATTTATGTTCTTAATTATTGTGTTGTTAATTATTAATTACTAATTAATATTTTCACATATATCTGTATCAATATTACATATGTATTTATGCAAATATTTGTATTCATATGCATATTGCTTTCATTTGCTACATGTTTCACAAACTGAATAGGAAGACAGTCATACACCTAACATCTTAAAATTCTCAATAAGCAACAGAAGCTTCTGTGCAGAGCTATAGGCATAGATAACAGTACTAGACACTGAATCCAATTGATATGCTGCTTTAAATATTGAATGCCATGAATATTTATGTAGTATAATACATGCTCCATATATTCATTCACTGAAACTTTCCATAGCTTTTTTGAGTATTGCAGCTCCTATTGAAGACTTCCCTGTCTTGATATTTGTAACAGACCCTAGAGTATCTGTGTTTCTTCTAATTCTCAAAATCACACTGTGCAGTGATTTTATAAAGGGAACTCGCACAGAGAAGAAACACTAGGAGATCCAGTTAAACCCAAACTCTCACTGCCTCCTCCAGTAAGTATCCTAAATGACCAGATACCCTTCACAGCTTTTAAGAGGGCCATTCTGTCTGCCAGCTTTGTTCCAAATTGTTTCATTTTGAAACATCACACCAGTGCGCTGTTGGCATGCCTCAGTGTTTATCTGACTGTCAAAGGCTTGGGTCCTTCCTCCGGTTTCTCTTGGCTGCCAGTTCAGTTTGGAATATCTGAGGGGATAATGAGCACCAATTTCTAACTGTATTATTTGGCGAAATCCAGAAACTTCATTCCTGAGCCACGCTGGTTGATGAGTGATCTTCCAGTATCACCTACCTGAATCGCTGGTACGCTAGGAACTAGGAAGTGTCTGAGATTTTACCCTCCATGTAAATTAGTAACTTAGTTCGTCACAGTTTCATGGATGCTGGCAGAAGACACAAGACTTCTGGGTCAGAGACAAAGGACTTTATTACGCACAGCACAACAGAGAAAACATGATCTTTATGTTCACTCTGGTTTCCCTTGTCCCTAAATGCTATGGGACAGTGCAGAGGCGAATGCTACAAACACAGTGGGTCTGTGTCTCAGCTGATGTTAGGGAAATGTCCAATCTTATCAAGGGTGGTGCTAGCAAACCTGCCCAACCTTTGCTCCAGAGGCCCCTGTTCAGGAGACAAATCTACCTTCTGCTCTAGAGAGAGAGAGAGACATTATCTTTATCTTCCCAGGATGTTTGCTATACAAATATCTTTGCAAAGATAGTCTAGAATGAAACATGTCAGTGCTTTTTCTCAGAAGATGGGAGAAACACAGGAAACCCAAGTATCTCAATACTTGTGCCACATGGGCAGGTTGGGATGGGGACATCCATGGGGATGTCCCCATGACATGGGGAAGAGTGGCCTATTTATTTAATTTTTTTAACCTCTTTTAAAAAATCTTTAAAATAAAATTGTTTTGTTTCTTTCATCATGGTAAGTGTACTCTTTAATCCCCATTCCCTATTTCCTCCATTCCCCCACCCACCTCCTGTCTAGTAATCATTAGTTTGTTCTCTACAGTTAAGAGTCTATTTCTTGGTTTGTCTCTGTCTCTCTTTTTTCCTTTGCTTATTTGTTTTGTTTCTTAAATTTCACATGAGTGAAATAATATTGTATTTGTCTCTCTGACTTATTTTGCCTAGCATTATATTTTCTAGCTCTATCCATATTGTTGCAAATGGTAAGATTTCATTTTTTATGGATGAATAATATTCATATATGTAAATATCCCACATCTTCATCCATTCATGTATTAGTGGACACTTGGGCTACTTCCATAGATTGGGTATTGTAAATAATGCTGCAATAAACATAGGGGTGTATGTATCCCTTTGAATTAGTGTTTTTACAGTTTTTTGGTAAATACCCAGTAGTACGATTCCTGGATTATAGGGGAGTTCTACTTTTAACCTTTTGGGACAACCTCCATATTGTTTTCCCCATTGGCTCCACCAATTTGCATTCCCACCCACAGTGCACAAATCTTTTGTTTCACCATATCCTTACCAACACTTGTTGTTTCTAGTGTTTTTGATTTTAGGCATTCTGTCAGGTAGGAGATGATATCTCGTGGTAGTTTTGATTTGCATTTCTAACAGGAGTAACTTCTGCTTCATGTTTTATGTTGTGGGTTTCTGCGTAAGCTTTCATTTAAAGACAGATTTCTATGGTTAACACCAAACCTAGCAAATAAAAAAACCTCAAAATAAAACAAAACAAACATGTAATATAACATGGAGTGGAGAAAACAGTGAGCTGTGGGTTAAAAAGATTGTGCAATAGTTTCTCACATTAACTAATGTGTGGCAGTGAATGAATTGCTCAAACATTAAGAGCCTCACATTTATTTGTAAAATGGTGAGAACAATGTCTATCATACAAGGTAATTGGGAAGTTTGAATAAGATAGTGTATTGGATTCTGACACACAGCCCTCAAAAATAGTGCTTTTCTTCTGTAGTAGATCCTGCTAGTACACTACTCAGATTTTCTAGGATGCCCTTTATCTGTTCGATGCAACCATCCATCATCTGCTGTAGTAGCTGCTGCTAAAGGCTCATCCCTACAGCTTTCTGTGGACGGCTGTTCTTGGGTGACTGGGCAGCCTTTCCTAGAGGCGTGCTGGAGTTTTGTCCTCTCCCTCTGCCCATGGCCAATGGTTGACCGTTGTAGATTCAAATCTCCAGCAACTTAGCATCACATTGAGACAGAGTCTATGATGCAGTGTACACTCCAGAGTTCCCAGGGGATTAGGCTAAAGTTAGACCAACCTAAAGCCACATCTTTACTCAGTTTCTCCCCCACCCCTTTTCTGCTTTCTTCCCTTCCTACTGTGTCTCTTCTGGAGAGGACTCCCTTAATAAGTCACTTGAACAAGAATCCATGTTTCTTGATCTGCTTCCAGGGAACTTGGCCTAAGACAGTATTCATACATTGGCTTCCATGTTGGACAAATGATACAGTGTTTAACTATACCAGAAATATTGACATTCTGATTGCCTTTAGTGTATATCTCTATGCTCTCTTTATAATTTCAAAATATTGGAAATGAGAAGCATATCACTTTTATTGTCCTCATTTAAAACAAGAAACATTTCCTTTACATAAATAAATTGAAAGAGAACAGATTATTTTAGCAGAGAAATCAAGGGGCATATCATTTTCTTTGTTTTCTTTATTTCATTGACCCAGATATGTAATTAGCACTTCATTTTCTATTATACAAATGCACATGCACGTGTGCACACGCACATGTGCATACATACACACACACAGACTGCTATAACGGTTGTTTTGAAAATGTGAATTTGTTCCAACATGATTGATATATTAGGGGACAATTTGAGCATGACGTGAACTTTGCATTTACTTATGTGCAATTTCATTTGTGAGAGACACTACATGAATGCAGAAAACTATACTGAGCTGATGGATACAAAACTCACACACACACACACACACACACACATGCAAAATCCTCAAACATCTATGGGCTACCTTGGCTTACTGCATATGATATCCTGCAATGTTGTGTTTTGCACTTCTTTCGTATTGGTGAACTTCTCTATGTTAAAATCAAAACACTCGATATCCCAAACATGGGTTAGTGTCCTGGGTCAGAATCACTAAGCAATGTATGCCAAAGGAAAGCTTTAAGTATTGAGAGAAATGGGAATATGTGATATCTCTTGAGCAACAGGCATAAAGGAATCCACTTTGGGGACCATCAGAGATAATGCCATGAAATAAAGGGAAGGTCTATGACCTCAAGTCCTGTGAAGTCAATAAGAACATGGCCTAAAGAGATAAAAGCAATGGAAAGACTGTTAAGCATATGGATTGAAGACCAAAGAGAGAAGAAAAAAAATCAGGAACAACCTCTCTCACCATCAAAGGGAAAGCACTGTCTATATACGAAGACCTTAAATGAAATCATATAATCCTGCAGAATTGGCACCTTTAGTGCTAGTCGGGACTGGTATGGTGGGTTCAAACATTGCTACAATTTCCAAAGCCTTCAGTTGTTGGGTAAAGCGGGGACTGCAGATTAGAAAGCCCCAAAAGGAATTTCCAGTGGAGATACAGAAGTTAATTGAGGAAGGTATTCATTGGATTAAATCATCAATTTTGAAGAATTGGATGTCTATTACGAATGCAAACCTCAAAAGATATGTATCTTAGAGGCAGAAACACATGCTCAAAGATTTAGATCTGCAAGACTGTAAATTCTGATAAACTCCCATGGATTCCAATAAGTCACAAGCTGCAGTCTCTCTCATGGTCATTTTCACAAGTGGTTTATGTATTTTTAATCATATCATGAATAAAACTATGCTTTTCTCGGGTTCCCATCAGCTTTGTATTCCTCTCATGAAGTTTTTGAGGACTTTGTCTTAACTCTATTTTCCCCATAAGTCCTGAAATTTTTATTGTGTTCTTTTGCATAGCATGGTGAATTTTAGGAAGGTGTATGTTGTGTTATAGGAAGGTTTGTGTGTGTGAATCCTTCCATACTGTTTCCTCTGCATGGAACATCCTTCCCTCCCTATTCTATTACTTATCTCTTACTCTCTCTCCATATTGCTATTTCTTTAGAAAATATTACTGTCTTTGGCTTACTGCCCATAGAGCAGACTCAGAGACAAGGATTTGGAGAGTGCAGGTGGTTTCTTTGGGAGGAGAGTCTAGAAGAACTGGTTGGAAAGGATATGAGGCATATCACAAATGGAGGGAGCATTACTGAGCAGGTGACCTCAGTGGGCACCTGAGGCTCAAGGCTTCTGGAGCTTTCTGGGAGATTGTGTGGGACACATTGTAGGGTTGTTCCACCTGGGGGCAACGGACTAGGATGTTTATCCTACTGCTCTCATCTGTCATTGTCTGAAGGCTGCTCTCGGGAGCATTAGCTCCCTGGTACTCCATGTCTGCCCCACGTGTGGGCTGAGAGAACTCCCTTAGATGGAAAGTCGCAGGTGTTTTCAGTAGAATGCTATTAACGTATAATGAAATGGTGAATGCCCATGGGATATGGTGTGTGTTTGGGTTGGGTGAGAGAGGTGGGAAAGAACCCAGCATCTGCTCTCTTCCACTGACTTTGTGGTCAAGGAAAAATGCTCCTGTTGTACTTCCTTGCACTAACATTCTAACAATTCTAACAACTTTCTTTGTAGCACTTACCACAATTGGCCATTTTTCATCTATTTATGGATTTTTTTAATATATATTCAGCCACTCTCAAGAACTAATTGTTCTGCAGATCCACTGTTGCTATGTTGGTAGCCTGAAATAGGCAAATGAATGTAGTTACAACATGGAAATTGGCAAACGCCACAAAATATTCCCTCCCTTCCAACCCCCTACTTCCTTCTGGAGACCTGGTTGTTAGACATTGGAGAACCCAACCACTGCCTGTGTCTGTTTCGTGTCACTGCTTTATGAACTCCTTCCTTTTCCTCTGAGCCGGGCCACCCAGTAGACTGGGTCCCCTCTGTGAGCGAAACCAATTCACTGGCTGGATGAGGCAATTGAGAATGCTTGCTTGGGTTGTGAAGAATGTCTGCCGAAAACCACAATATTAATCTTGGAAGAGTGGATATTGACCTCTTCTTGGCAGTAATTAGGACACAGGAACTGTTGCAACTTGAAGACACTGTGTCATCACTGAGGAGGAGGGTATTTGTCATCCTAATTGCTGTGCCGAGAGGACATTCATCTACTATGTCCTAGTGCTGACTATTATTTAGCTTCAGAGAAGAAGGGGGAAGGTTATGAATTCTTGAGACTGTACTTTCACCTCTCAAGAACGTGTTACTCTTGTTTTTAAAGCATTATTACATAGACTCCGTGAGACCAAATACAAGCACAGAGAGGTTGAACTTCATAACCAATAAATCTCCTTATGATTCTAAATATCTGTGATTTCCTGCCAAAAGCTTTGACTGTTCTTAAAAATGGTGGTGTTACGATACATCACTGGGGATGGGTTATCAGCAACAGTAACCAGAACCTCCAAAAATGTGTGCTACATTCATGTCAGTGAATGAATGGGAGATTTTTTGGGGGCTGTGGGGGGCGGGCAGGGAACAAAACAGCCTTGGGAGGAAGATGATCCGAGGTGTATGCGTTCAAGCTGATTTGCTATAATTTGATAGACTTGTACACTTCCAGAAACAAGTTTCATTGGGTCAGATGGACTCTCCAGTGCTCACAGTCATCGTTCAGAGATAAATGCAACTTGCTGTAAAACAGGCAAGTTTCTAACTCCCAGTGACCAGCCAAAGAGCAATTATTTTTGACATGGAATATATTGTTTCTGAGGTACAGTCTTTTGTAATATTGAGAGGCCGGCAGCTATCAGTGCCACAGAAGAGAGTACAGATTTTTAAATTGTAAGCCGTGGGATAGTGTGTCTGTGTGTGGTGTACAAGGGCAAGGCTGTATGCAAAGCTTTAATTTGTTTCCCCTGTAACTTTCAAGTTAAATCCTTGCTCTAACTCCAAAAGTCCCTGGCGACTCTACCAATCGTTGAAATCACTGACTGCTATTTCTACCTGGGGTTTTATGGACACGAGGATGTCAGGTATTTGGTTACAATCATACAGGTCCACATCTGAAAGTTGCAAAAAAGTTATCTGATTCAAATAACCGCTGGTGGTCCTCGTGTCTGCAGTTCAGTGGGCCAACAACTCCCAGTGGCTACGTGTCATGATCAAGGTTCCACCAGTATGGCCAGCATGAGTTTGAGCAGAATAAAGCATTCTTACTTCTGTACTTCTGAATCAAGATCATAACAGAAAACAATCTGTGCATGTTTACTTTTAATTTCTTTTTAATCAGCTTCATTTTAATCAGAAAATTGTATCTAGGAAAAACTCGGTGAATGAAATCTAGAAGAAATGACATGAACACTTAATATTGTGTTGACATCCTTTTTAATGTAACAATTCAGCACGGATTTATGCTAGACCAATGAGATATTTTTAAGGAGAAGATTAAATATTTAAAGTGCAAAGAAATGAGGAACTTTTTCTAAACCTACATGATGCAAGGAATTAGCCCTGGGACTTGTGTTTCTGTGACCTTCGTCTAATACTTTGTGATCTCATTTTCCTATACAAATAATGTACCACAACTACAAAAATAGAGAATTTTGAAATTTTGATAATATAACACTTATTTTTCAGGCAGGATTTTAAATGACTTTTTGCCATTCTTCAATTTACCTGGCTTTTGTAGGTTTCATTTGTCTAACAAACAATGATTGGCGAACTAGTATTTATAAGCACATACTAATGAAACATCCAAACTTCTTAGAAAATACATAGGAGATTTCCTATATGTGTCAGTTTCTATTTGCATTGAATTCATTGTCTGTATTATACTACATTTTATAATTTCAAACTGCATATCATCTAATACACTGAAAAGTATGCATTGAGACATTATATTATTGTGGAAAAATCACAGACAGTGGAACCAGATCTTTTGGGCTTAAATCCCAGGCTCCTCTTTTACTAGCTAGCTCTCTGTATAACATATGTGTCATTTTTCTTACATATAAAAGGGAGATGTTACTAACAGTACCTATAAGTGAGGATTAAATGCAATGACTGTGTGTATGTATATTGTGTAGAATAATTCTCAGCATATAGTAATCATCATATTATTGTTAATAGCTAATAAATATACAGTGCTTACTGTGTTCAACACACTGAGTTGTGTTACTCACTGGAGACAGAATTCTCTAGAGCAAATAAATACCTTGCATTGTAGTAGGGAGACATACATGCCCACCCACAAATAGCTATGACATAAGACAGTACATAAGACAAGAGATTATTGTCAGGAGTCAGAGCAAGGAGCGAAATTTGAGCTGTGATCCAAAATGGGACTCTTGGTTCTCCGAGGACATATGTATGAAGTATGTCACAAGTACAGGAAACATATTTTGATTCAAGGAAACATCCAATGCATGATAAAACTATGCTTTTTACCAAAATGAACACACATTCCACAATGTATTTTTTTGTGTAGGTGTTATCTTTTTTTTTTTTTTATTTCTTTTCAGCGTAACAGAGTTCATAGTTTTACACCACACCCAGTGCTCCATGCAATGCGTGCCCTCCACAATGTAGGTGTTATCTTTATGTTTCACTGAAGCTAGTTGCTTCAATGGCTGGATAAAATATTTTCTAATGCTATGGAAAGACCTCTGACTTGAAGATGAGGAGACCATATTCTTTGCATCAGCTAACTGTGAAGCCTGGGAAACTTCCCAGGGGGACAAGATGACCTCTAATGCCCTTCTACCTCTCCAGTCCTGCTTTTTTTTTTTTTAACACTTTCAGTTAAGTTTGCAGTTCAATGCAAACACTAGACAACCTCTATGCAAAATGAGTTTTCAGATCTATAAATACAATCTAGTGAGGATGCTAGGGAGGAAGATAAAAATGGATTTTGATGCTTGCTTTGTTAATTCACTAGGGTTTTTATATGACAGGAGAACGATGAAGAAGAAAATCTCCATTTGGTTTGAACATTTGTTGATAAATTGATAATTTATATTGGTTAAAGGGAAGTTTTCCCCCCAGAGTACCACCTTGCTTTAACTCTCATGGTCGCGGCATTGGATTATTAAGTTAGTAAGAGAGTCTTTCTGCTGTGACCAAGATTTCTCTTGTTAGACAAATGCCATAGAAGGAATCGCATAGACAGTAGGCTCCCTGAGGCAAAGCACTGTAGCTGCTTGAGACTTATTTTCCTATGAATTTGGCAAGCTCTGAGTAGGAGTATCTTCTCTTTCTGGGATGTTCTAACACCGGTCCCAGAACGGAGTCTTGGTGGTTGGGTGGCCTACTGTCAGGTATCCATCCCAGATTATTTGTGGTTAGAGGATAGGAGGCTCTGATTATGTTGGTTTTTATCCTAAGGATGCCCATTAGGCTTGAGGTAAGTCAGCCTTCCTGAGCCATGGGCACAAGATCAAGGAAGAGTGGTTTCCAAAAGAAATCTGGATAGGGTCACCTAAGAATGGAAGAAGTTGCTGTTCAGCCAAAAAGGAGCCAGTACCCCTATCCGGCAAGGGAAAACGAGACACATGGTTCCACAAAGGGCCCACCATCCATCTATGTGTCATAAAATAGCAATGGAATCCATAAATAACTTGACATTTTCTTTTCACTCAGTTGTCTCATTTTAGGGCCCTCTTTCAAGAGGAAGTTGAAGAATTATTATGCCCATTAGTATCTGAAATGATGTAATGGCACTCTCTCTGTCAAATTGCTTAAAATTATTTGTATTAAGGGCACAGAATGTGTCCCTAGCCTTTGCTCAAATAACATTTGCCTTCTTATTTAAAGATAATATATCTTCTAAACAGAGGATAAATGGAGAGTAAAATAAAACCTAGAGGCACATTCTATGCTGGCTGGAGGACTTAGAAAGTATAAAAATTAGGTTTAGAAATTAATCATTGTAGATAGCTATTGTAGATTAATTTAACTAAGATATTTAATATTAGGATATGTGGCTTTTAGTCATTTTGTTACTTAAGTACTATGCTTAACAAAAGAAATAATTGTCTCCAGGGCACAAAAACATCCTACTAAAATATAGACAGAGTTTGGGCTAGAAGAACATATGCTACTCTTACTGACAAGGATGAAGAATATTCAGTTTACATCATATTCATATATATTTTTAAAGATTTTATTTATTTATTTGACAGAAGGAGAGAGATCACAAATAGGCAGAGAGGCAGGCAGAGACAGGGAAGCAGGCTCCCCACTGAGCAGAGAGCCGGACGTGGGGCTCCATCCCAGGACCCTGAGATCATGACCTGAGTTGAAGGCAGAGGCTTAACCCACGTAGCCACCTAGGTGCCCCTATATTCATATTAAAAAAAAACATTTAAGTATTTCAGAGCAGATCAATTTTGACATCGGAATCCAAAAGACCTTGATATGTATCCTCTGTCTGCAACTCAGGAATAGTGTGACTTTGGGCCATTCATTTTGATCCCTTTAAGCCTCTGAATGAATAAAATGAGGGTGGAACATAGCACTTACCCTAAGGAGTTTTGTAAGAATCAGACGAGGTGGGCTACTTACTAGGCATGCAACGTACCATTGTTACTTTTGCTCTTGTCATAGCTATGATACAGCTATTGTTTATGTAATCATTCTCCTGTGGATTACAATTTCTGAATCACGCTGAAAATGAACATTTTTGTGTATAAATGCCTTTTCTTGGCAGTTTGGTCTATTTCCTTGGAATAGAGGGCTAAAAAACCAGTCCCACGTCATGCATTTCCAGAGTTACAACAATATTTTGAAATTCTGTCCTGGTGCCTCAGACCGAGAGTCACTGGGTTTACTCCTGGACCAGAGGCTTCTTATTGCATTGCAAATAGCCACAGGAGCATGGCTTGTTTTCTGTGGAGTGACCCACACCCCGTGGTATACTTTCCTGGTTGCTGGCCTTTAAAAAGGCTAACTAACAAGCTGTTAGACCGCTGCCCTTTGAAAGGGCAAATCCCAGACTGCATTCCCAGACCAGAACTGCTTATTTGTTCTAGCCTGGTATTTTTGTTCTGCACATGCTAGAAGGTTTTCAGGTTGCTGCTGGTGTTTGTCCCTCAAAGCTGTGAGGGTTGCCGCTATCGGGAAATGAACAAAAACACAGCATCAATGTGCCTAAATCATGGCGTTGCTTTCCCCCAATCAACTCATTGGTTTGGTGTCTGGATTCATGCCCATATTTGTTTTCCTTAGGGAAAATAATCTTAGAGAGAAAGAGAAAGATGTATCAAGAGAGAGATGAGAGATGGGAGGATTTGGAATAATTTATAAAGATAGAGAATTTAAAATACGTAGGAGCCATGCTTTTCATCTACTGACTCAGAATAAATGGGGCAGTATACAAAGTTGAACTAGAGTGACCAACTGTTCCAGTTTGTCTGCAACTGAGGGATTTTTTTAGGACAAGGGACTTCCAGTGCTGAAACCGGGAGAAGTTTCGGGCTTACTGGGGTGTGGAGATTGTCAGACTAAAACCATGTCCTGCATCAATATTCTTTTAATAAAAGCCCCTTTTGCTCGGTCTGTTTTATACTGGATTTCTGCCGCTTGGTACAAGAACCATGATGAAGGAACCTCACGGCCCTGCGCATCCCCTCAGGAATGCCTGGGACCCCTCTGCCGGCAGGGCAGGTGGTAGCTGGTTGTGCGTCTCTATGCAGATTCTTCTTAGAGACCCTTACCTCACTCCAGATCTGTCACCCTCCTCCCTCACGGTGCGCTGGGGCTTGCTTCTGGAGGCAGTCTGGCGAGAGCTCTGAGCTTCCCCCCCAAGTCACACAAACAAAAGCAGATTTTGTAGAAGAGTCCAGTTAGGAAGGACATGCTCTCTTTTCATTTTTTATTTTTCTTATTTCTTGCCGTTACCTTTAACAGCGATCCCAGGTTCATTTGGTGCAAGTGTCTCACAATTGCCTCTGAGTCATATGGCTATTTTGCTACTGCTGCTGTTCCCGCTCTTTATGATGATGAAAATTAGCATCATCATTACCTTTCTTTCTCAGCACCTTTCTTTTTCTCATTATCAAGAGCCCCCTTTTACTAAGCAATATTGGATGAAGCACTTTACATTATCTTATAAATTTCACCGTGGAATTCTAAGGGTTAAATATGATTAGCGTCATCTCACAGGTGGGAGAGCAAAGGCTCAAGAAATTAGACACTTCACACTAACAGACAATGGTGTGTTCCCAGGGAGAAGCATGGAGGTTTGGGAGTCAGACGAACTTGGGCACAAATCCTAGCTGCTCTCCCTTGCCAAAGATCATGCAGCTGCTCAGGATGAAACATTGTTCTTCTCTAAAGAAGGTTCTCTCAGAGGCTCCTATCAATGGCCCATGAATTGTGTTTTTAAGCTTCCTTGTATCAAATCACAGGGGGACCTCCAGAAAATGCAGATTCTGATTGAGCGGGTTTAGCGACAGACTCAATGGCCCATGAATTGTGTTTTTAAGCTTCCTTGTATCAAATCACAGGGGGACCTCCAGAAAATGCAGATTCTGATTGAGCGGGTTTAGCGACAGACTCAAACGGCACATTGGTGATACAAGGTTGCAGTTCTTAGACCAGCAAGGGTGGGAACAGGAGCCCCTACAGTCACGTAGTCCAGGAATCAGTGGGGGATGTGATGAGAGCAGTTAGTATGTTTCTCTCTGCACACAGAGTGCACCTCATGGTCTTGACCCCTGGTCCTGCTGCCATATCTGATCAAGCTCCTTAAACCCTGCAACCCCAAACACAAAAACCTTTGCTCCTTAGACGATTGGGTACGTTTAATTAGAATGCAGGAGGCTGCTGCTTGCCTCAGAAGTTTCAGTTCCCTCCCATGATATCATCCTATGAAAGGAGAAAATCTCTTTACAGAGGTGAGAGGTAGAGGAGCGGGCAGTTGGCTTCTTCCTGAGTACTGGTGTTTGGGGTAAAAAAAATTCAGCTCTGGCCCATTGAGTGCCAAAGAGTGGTTCTGAACTTCTGCTGCTGCTGCCCTTCTCTTTGATTAATATGATTCTTTAGTAACAAATCCTCTGTCCACACAGAATATTGTGTACCTGGTGAGCATTTGGTAATTGAGGGCTTGTTGAATTTGCTCTATTCACGTACCCCTTAATGATCCAGAAAACGTTTCATTTCTTAACATGTGTCATAAAACAAAAGCAGTCTGTTTCAGAGCAGCTTTGGGACCCGCAGAGCATAGTCCCCTCATGGAGATTCATGGTGTATTGTGGATAAAATTCTCAGAGAAACCCTGTGCTCATAAATTCACTGCACAGATTACTTTCTCCAGTAATCTGGCCGACTTTCAGGGACCACGGGAGTTTAAAAGTTCAGATTATGGGGGAGCCCCGTGACAGACATGCCGGCCCTTCCCCCAGCAGCTGACGCTCACGGTTGGCCACTGACCACATCCGTTTGCATTTTCAGGTAGAACCTAAAATAAGCACTGGGGCTGAGTCTTCAGCCTCCTGCTACTTGCTGCCCACCTCTTCTCACTGACTCCACTCTGCAGACCCTGTGGTGCTAAGGGAGCAAATCTCAGGCTCACCAGGATCACAAGCAGTCTGTGCAAAGTGAATTAAGGTATCTCAATTTGCATTGAGCCTGTGCCTGATCATATGCCTGGCTTTCTCTTTCTGAATGTGTAGGAATTAGCATCTAACCCTGACTTCTGGGAAAAATATGTTCACTTGATGAGTGAGGAATAACAGTTTTCTTTTAAAACACTGTTGAGTGAACTAAGACGTGTATAGATTTTTATACTCTGTTTTACTATTGTTCATTTGTTATTCTTAGGTGGAGGACAGCACTCGTTTTTAAAAACGCTTATTATGATTTAAAACATATATTAGCAGCCACAAAGATGAGTTTCTCCGTCTTAGCTACTCCATTTTCACTTCTGTCTTCTTTACCTTAATTAACATTTTTTCCTACTTATGTCAGTTTTGGTGACCATCTTTTTTACTGTTATTACAGTACTTCAAGAAAAACTGGCATTCTCAGGAATGAATCCCTTGAAATTTCTTCATGTAAGTTAATAGACTTCATGTTTATTAAGGGGTCATACTATAAAAGAGGCACCTGAAGTTTTTGTTTTTGTTTTTTGTGTTTTTTTTTGTGCGAAGAGGAACGGGATGGGAAATAAGGAATAAGAAAGTTTGAATACTTCTAGTTGTGTTCCTTTAGACATGTTTGCCTTTGGACAAGTCACTCTACCTCTCTGAGTCTCCCCCTCCCTCCCCTTGTCTATAAAATGAAGGGAAGCCAAGAGCTTCTTTCCCCTCCTTTGTCTATAAAATGAAGGGAAGCCATGAGTTTCTTTTGAGAAATGGCAGGAATAGCACCGGAGGGCCAACTCCTTGATTCAGTAGTCAACCACATTGTTGTGTACATTTAATCAGGCTCTTTTCTCAGAATCTCAGATTGCCTCTTTGTCCTGAAATTGGTTAGATGATTTTACTGTCCTTCCAGATATGTTAGACCCAGAATGCTCAGCTTTCAGATCAGACAGCCTTAGAACTTCATCCCTTTTTTCCGTTTGGGAGGCACAGACAGATCTAATTTGAGCCGAGTGCCTTGACCTGGAAAAAAAATTTTATTTTTAAGAAAAAGGAATAGAGGTAGCCGATAATTTTGGAGAGGTGGTTAGTTAATTTAGTGTGGTATATTTATGCAGAAACATAATTCCTGCCAGACTAGTATGTAAGCTCCACGAAGATAGGGGTTCTGTTTTGTTCCGTCTAGACTTTCAGTACCTAGAACAGCGCTCCAAAAAACTTGTTGAACAGATGATCTTACCCTGGGAACACCTCAAAGAGGAGGAGAAACTGGTTTCTTAGATAGCCTTGTATAATCAAGACCAGATGCTGCTATATGCTAGCAGCTTGTGGTCATTAAAATTACAGTGAAAAAGGCTGCTCAAAAAAAGTTAACGTTAATGTCTGGAGGCGTGACAACGACCAACACCCTAGGTTCCCAGAGGGGCTAAGATCTGCATGATGATTCTAAATTGGGGATTGTTTTCTCCTGCCTAACACTGTCAGTATTGAGAGCACAAGAAATCACAGGGGATGACAATGTCTTTTTCACTTTGGTAAGGGTGGTTAAATCACCATGGTGATTACTAAAAGTATGACACAGCCTCGTGAAGCATGTGAGCAGAGATCTCAGAGTTGTCTGTCCTGACTGTCCCCACATGTACAGAGTCCACAGTAAAATCAAGTTATTCTAAGTAGTATCTCAATCATTAGACTTTACTAGAAAGACTAATGTTAAAAAAAAAAAAAAGAGCAAACCTATGTTTAAATGGACTTTTCGTTGTTTTGGTCAATTCATTGTGTTTTAAAATGACACCTCTCAAAGGGGCTTCAGTGCTCTCCCGTGACTTCCCACTGCTTTCAGAATGATACTCACATTTCTCAGAATTGTATTTGAATCACTTTCCATGTTCTGTAGGCTCTGTTTATCCCATCTTATGCCATTCTTCCTCTGGCTTACTGTGCTCAGGCCACGTGACTTTCTGACAATTTCTTGAGCACAGAAAATTGTGCCTCTGAGCTGCTCTTGCTGTTCTGTGTTTTGGAACAGTTTCCCTACGTGGGTTTCCTGCCTGCTCCCTCTCAGTCCTCAGGGCCCCATCTGAATGCCAGCTCCCCGCAGAAACCTTCACCAACAGGGCTTTCCAGAGGAGGCCCATCCCCTCTGACCATCTAGCAGTGCACCTCGTTCATTCCCTTTAGATCAAAATTTATCCTAATTCTTGGAGGGGTTATTTGCTCTCTTGCTAATTGTCTGTCAAACTCCCATAAGCAAAAGAACCAAAAAAGGCTGATTTACATTTTACCGTGTACCAAACGCTATGCTAGGTTCTAATTATAGAGTGAAGAATTAAATATTTGTTGAATAAACAATAAACCTAAATAGAGTAAGAGAAAGGAAACCCAGTCCAGCAATTCCTTTTGATTTCTCAAGACATAGGAAATATACCATGCAAGGTAGGTTCATAAAGTTTTTAAAGCTTTGCTCTGGAGCCCTGATCCCAGTCTCTCCTCTTGAAATATTTCCTCAACTCAGGTTTTTTTAGAGCTCCTTAAGGCTTGGGGGCTGTTAAGAGGCACACAGGTCAGGTGACTTTTCCTGAAGAACTCAGCTTACTATCTTTCAAAGGGTATTTAATTACTTGATTAATAATAAACTTACAGTTTTTCTTAAAACAAAACTCTTATTGTGAGAACAAAACAACAAGAAAAGCTTGTCTATTTTTGTTTTATTGAAACTGGCAGTTTTCAAACTGAATTTTTAAAGATACTAGTGTTATCATATATTCAGTAGTGTTTGTAAGTGTTCATGAAATCGAAAGGCTGCAAAACCTATTTTTCTTATTAATGTAAAGCTTAGAATTATTTATAACCAAGATTTGAAACACTCACATGTAAGTGTATATGTGAGTATGTATGTGTGGTGTGCCTTCCCTAGGATAAAAAAATCTGACACATTGGAGGTCAGTAAGCTACTGCCTGTGGGTCAAATCTACTCACCACCTGTTTTTGTATGCCTCCAAGTTAAGACTGGTGTTTACCTTATTAAATGTGAAATGCAAAAGAGACTGTTAGTCTTTCAGCAAGAACAATTGCCCCAAAAGTTGGGAACACTGTCTCTTGACCTTTACTCTCTGGCCTTTTATAGCAGAAGTTTGCTCACCTCTACTCTAACACAGTGCTCCTGTTGGAAGTCCTGTTGGGAACCATAATATTCTATTATTCATTCTATTATTGTAAAGTGTTCTTGACTATGCAATTTGGGGAAATAGTAATGTATCCTGTTCTGTTTGCTGAGGTCTCTGAAATCTGCCTCCAATTCTCTGACTGCCAAGCAGTGATGATAATAATAACAATAAAATACAGAAATAATATTTACTGGGTACTCATTATGTCCCAGGCACTATTCTATGAGCTTTTAAAACATCCCTGTGTCATAGATGTTTTCTTGAGTGACTGTTTTAAAAAGTGAATGGCACTATGAAGGCTATCTAAATCACCCCCTTGATCAACTTTAAAGTTAGAGCTGTGCCTGACACAAGTATTCCTAATTTGCTGAATGATCCCCACAGATGATAAGGAGAGAGTCCCAAAGATCTAAATTCCAGGAGTTGGAAAGCAGCAGGAGAAACATGTACCTGGAGAGACATACCTATGCTACCTCTCATCTTACTCAGTTTCTTTATCAAAGACTCTAAAAACAAGTACTCTAGGAACTTGCTCCCCAGCCCCCTCGATAGGTGTAAGCCCATGTGAAATATATATATATATAACCAAGTTATTATTAAATATATATTAAGTATATATTTAAATAGTATTATTAATATATAATATATTATATAATATAATAACTATTAAATATATATATGTATATGTACATATATATATTTAGAACCAAACAGGATCTATTTGCTATTGAGAAGAAGGTGAAGACTTGCCTTGCTTTGGTATGTCCTACAGTGCTCAGATCATGTGCTGAGAATGTTCCCTCTGTGATCCCATATAATGTTGAGTTCTGCAGCATCTCCTTCAGCTGGTCCTCTTGGGTCCCAAGGAGATCTAGTTAGTAGTTGTAGCTGTTTCGTGAAAATCAACAAATTAGCACAAACACTGTGTGTATTTAGTATGTAGTCTTCCCAGTTGTGAGTGGAACACATAGCAGGTGTTTTTGTAAACCCACATACATGAAATCAGAATGGACTCCTGTTAATAAGCTCAGTAAATCTCAATACTTTGAGCTTTCTGTAATAGTATTTTGAGATTGTTTTTCTCCATCCTGTTAGTCATTTATCAAGATAAATGGGAACAAACCACTTTTTTTATAATTGAGGAAAGAGATGGTACAAGCTATTCTTTTTATTTATGTATTTCCTTAAGGAGCAAGGAATCAAGCATTGCAATAGTAATTTAACTTGAATCTTCTTGATCAGTTTTCTGCTTTGTCCTGAAAAGCTTCACAAAACTGGAAACATTTATTATCATGAATGTACATCATACAATCTGAAGAGAAATCTCTTTTAACCTCTATCATGTTTGATGTCTCCATGTTAAAATTATAGAATGATTTCCCACAGTCTAAAATATATTTCCCTGTTGATGTTCATGTGCTGGTCAACACGTAACGTGGAAAGGAAATATTGGTTTAGAGACAAGCCAACAAAGGGCATGGAGTTGGACTGGATGAGGGCTTCTAACAGGCACACCCCAGAGGTAGGAGAAGGTCTGATACCTTTAACATCACTAGTCTTTGATACTCCTGTTTGGCATTGGGAAGTACATTGATGTGAAGTGGACTTCCTCATTATAATTCCGGCTCTAATTTTGCTGTATAGAGCTTCATCTGTTCTGCTTTTACATGTTTTATTTTACTACTTCCAAAAGCGAATATATATATATTTTTAGCTTGCAGGAATTACTTGCATTTTAATATCTGCGGATGTTTCAGATCCTCTGGCAGAGGATTCCTGCACCGCTGCCTACCGTCTCCTTCCTGAGTTAATTAGACCAGCGAGAGTGGAAAATTTTTTTTTAAAAGATTTTATTTATTTATTTGAGGGAAAGAGAGTGAGAGAGAGAATGAGAGGGGAGAAGGTCAGAGGGAGAAACAGACTCCCCATGGAGCCGGGGGCCGGATGTGGGAATTGATCCTGGGATTCTGGGATCATGACCTGAGCCCGAAGGCAGTTGCTTAACCAACTGAGCCACCCAGGTGGCCTGGAAACTTCTTTAAAACCCAGACCACATATTCCCTTGAAGTGTAGCCAGACCTGCAGCTGGTCCGGTCCCTTCCTCTCTACCTTACGGATTTTGACAGCTTTCTCAACTACAAGTACACACACATTGAACAAGGGCTATTTATCTGCATCTTTTGTTGTGTTCTGATACTGTGAGTTGAGCCTTCTTCACTACTGTATATTTAGGGGCCAACTCAGTGCCTGAAAGAGGAGGCATTGCATGAATATCTGTTAAATGAAAGATGAAAAAAATGAATAAGTTAAAAAAAATTCCTTTCTCTATTGATCTCCCCCCTACTACCCTATTTATATACACTGGACTCTACCCGCCTCAGCCAAATAATTTCTCAAGCAGGTCAAGTCCTTTCAAACCTTCTTGGTATTCTTCCTACATGACTGAATCTTACGGCCTTGTTTTCCTAGAAGCTTTCTGTTCCATGCAACTTGCTTACACATCATGACCTTTTTTTTGTGAAGACATGACCAACATCCAAAGACCAAAGCGATCATTCCCTCATGTCCTTCCGCACTGCTTTGTTTCTTCCTCTGTTCTAGCAGCAACCACTTTTAGGGCTTTGTTAGCATCCGCCTCTGCCTTTCATGAAGACATGGAAACTCTTTGATGGTGGGAGCTCTGCTTGTTTTGGGAATGCAGAATTGGTGTTCGATGGTAGCCTGTTTAATGTAGATTGCAGGAAACACTAACCTTTACTGGAACACTGGACCCGAGGACATACCTTACTGTTTCACATTGCACTTGAAATCTTTCTTTATGGGTCACCGGACACTTTCAGGATTTGGGGAACAAAGAGTTAGCCGGAATGATAAAGCTGCAGGATTCTAAGGATTTCACAAATGCCTTCCTCATCCCCTCCTTTTTAGCCCTTTCCTAGGAGATACCTAACCTCCTTTACAAAGTGGTTCAAGTGCACAGCTCTCTTGACCTGGTGCTTTGATTTGTATTTAATCATTTGTTTGCCTCATTTGGGACAGCTGTTTACAATTCATATTCAAATCGATTACAACTCACTTGATAATATCCTTTATTAGACTCTAATTTCCTGTGAATTAAACACGGAGTTCACTAAAGAACGCCTATTTTCAATCAGGTACAAGAGATTTTAAAGAAGAGGAAGTTATAATTAGTTCTTAGGCATGGAGTCAACTTTTATTGTGGTTAATTGTGTATAAAATAAGCATTTCAAAGAAATCTGCAGTAAGAATGAAATTTTAAAAATTTCTCTCATTCTCTTGTTCTGGGAAGTATCCATCTCCCTTATTGCCATATACTTATTTATTGTGAATGCAAAAATATTAGTAAAATTTTTCTTTTCTAGGAATTCATTTTGAGGAAATATTATAATATTAAATAGGAATTAGGGAGGTGTTTTCAATAATATGCTAGATAATTTGAGGAGAAAAAAATTTCAGGAAAGAATCAAGTGCAGGAGAGAGGTAGAAATAACACATAAAAAGATAGTACTTCCCAATTTCCTCAAAGTCATTGTGTCCATCAATAAGGTCCCCTTTTAGTCCAAGCAATTTAAATTTTAGCTTGCGTTATTGCAAATAAGAGTCCCGAACTGAGGGGAAAAAGAAATCTCAAAGTCACATTCTGGCATTTGAAGAAAATGAAGAATCTATATGAATATGTAAGGACGTAATTTGACTGGAACATTATCTCTCCTCATTCCATTCTGCCTCCTTTCACGTGGCTGTGATAAGGAAGCTGGTCTTATATGGAGACTTTGCTCTGGCTAAAAAATATGTTAGTTCATTATTTATAGGGGAATCAGTAAGTTCCTACGTATGAATGCTTCAAGTCACTGACATCCAACTCCAAGGCTATACCTTGAAATTAATAAACCTGTAGAATAAGATAGAGCTACAGTGTGTCACCGCATGATGGGGAATAATTTTAGGAAGGAGGGATGGAATTGCATTATCAGAATTTGAATATTGATAGTCTGCTAAAGTTACTGACAGTTTTTTATAAAAAAATGACTTGATAATGGTATATATGTTTCAAGGTATTTTGTTTAAAATATTCTCTAAAAGTCCCCTGAAGTTTTCTAACCCTAACTGGATGCATAGTGTTTCATATTCTTCCATTTCTCTGCTGTCTCTGATGCATTTCACCCTTGCTACAGGATGAGATATTTGAGGATATTTGTGTACTGTGAAGGTAGTTTCCTATTTTGTTAGGTTCTCCATTATTTCTGAACTCGTGGTTTTTGAATCTTGCAATAATCTACAGAAGCACTCACTTCATCATTTTTGCGTGATGGAAAGAAGCAACATTGTTTAGTAATAATATCTAACGCTTATTGAGGGAATACTATATTCCAGTCTGTCTTCCAAGTACCACTCAGAGATTATTCTGTTTAATCCTCACAAATCAAGATGAGGTAGGGACTTCTAATATCACCTGCACGTTACAAATTAGAAAAATGAGGCAAAATGAGTTTGTCAGTTTTCCTGAGGCCACCTAACTAGTCAGTGTCACTCAGGGTAGAAACTATGAGTCTGCGTCCAGGACCCTATTCTTTGCACCTCTCATGGTAAAAGGTCAGTGGGTTGGAAGGCCAGTGTCCAAATCTCGATTTTACCAATCCATGTTGTGGTACTTCTTAGCCGAGTCTCCTGTCTGATGGTTGCAATAAGATTTATCTTATTGAGGTGGAAGATTAACAGTCAGTATTGCTTAAGTAATGGTCTGAGCAGTGCACAGGAGTTGATGAATATAGTTTTATTGGTTCTGACACCTACATTAAAGGTTCTCAACTTGAGATTGCTGGTAACTAGACCAAACTGTTGTATGTGTGTACAACTATGTCTTATTTATTTATTTATTTATTTATTTATTTATCTATCTATCTATCTATTTATTTATTTCATTTCTTTTCAGCGTAACAGAATTCATAGTTTTACAGCACACCCAGTGCTCCATGCAATGCGTGCCCTCCATAATACCCACCACCTGGCTCCCCCAACCTCCCACCCCCCCGCCCCTTCAAAACCCTCAGGTTGTTTTTCAGAGTCCATAGTCTCTCATGGTTCATCTCCCCCCCAATTTCCCTCAACTCCCCTCTCCTCTCCAACTATGTATTTTTTAAAGGGTAGATGGTCTCAGTTTGTATAATACCACATAAGGGACCCACAAAACCAAAGAGATCTAGACTCGATGAACCCTTCATTTATCTCCTAAAGTAGGGCGTCTTTGAGAATGAAAGGAGATGCTATTATTAATTATACTGAGAAACAAGTAATGTACGGTCACTCTATAGATCATGGATGAAAATATGCATGTCTGAATTTGAGTTTGTTCTTCTATACAAATGAAAAGGTTAAATTAAATTATTCCTAAGGGTTTTTCTGTTTCTAGGATTTTATGACTTTTCTCAGCTAAGTTTAAATCTGACTGGCTCAGTATGCCTATTGCATCACATAAGACTGACTCTTACTGTCATCTGTCTTTTGAGAGGATATACCACATTTACGATAACATTGAGCTAAAATATGATTAGGAAAACAAATGAGCAGGGACAACAAAGAAAAGCCAAAATGCAAAGTCCGACTATAAATAAATTTTGGGATATTCTGTTACATGTTTTTTGGGATGCCGCCCCCACCCATTCACATGGAGAATTATGGACTGTTTTCTTCAAACACCTGAAGAGCAGAATCCTCAGAGTAGAAACTTTCAGGTGTTCACTAAGTTTTGGAATGGCAAGGCCTTTCCTTGAACTCTGAACACAGTATAATATGACACTTTTACACCTGTTATAAAATGCTATCACAATAGCATCAACACGGTGGTCTCCCGGTAGTCAAGTATCTCTAATGACAAAATGGGCCAAGGGTCCCAACTTTTGGGGTGCATTATAAAATTATATCACTCTTCTGTTGGGCTAATGATGAGGTTCTAAGATTTTATTTATTTATTTTGTCAGAGTCAGAGGGAGAGAGAGCAAGCGAGCACAGGCAGACAGAGTAGCAGGCAGAGGCAGAGGGAGAAGCAGGCTCCTCGCCAAGCAAGGAGCCCGATGTGGGACTCGATCCCAGGACGCTGGGATCATGACCTGAGCCGAAGGCCGTTTAACCAACTGAGCCACCCAGACTTCCCAATGATGAGGTTCTATTGTTACCTGTCTTGACCTGGGACCTATGTCCTCTCTAACTACACCTTGGGACTTTTCCAGAGCTTTGAGTTTATGATAAGGATGAACATGCAGACCAGTGCTCGGAAACAAAAAGTTGTTCAAAAAGTATTTGTTAGGTTGAAGTGAGAAAAAGAAATGAAATTCCAAAAGAAAAATAAACAAAGAGGAATAGTGCTAACTGTTGTCTTTGCTTGGGGCTTTATGCAAATATTTCTGTCATTAAATAATAAAATACAATGTGAAAGGTTGATTCAGTACATGCCCCCAGAAAGCTATGTTACTATTAAAAAAATTCCGGTAAAATACACATGATAATAAGATTTACCATTTTAGCCATTTTAAAGTGTACAATTCAATGGCATTAAAGTACATGCACAATGCTGCGCAACCATTACTGTCTAGTTCAGAACTTTTTTATCCTCCCAAATGAAACTCTCTACTCATTAAACAATCACTCTCCATTCTCTCCTCTCAACTCCTGGCAATCCCCATCTACTCTCTATCTCGGAGGATTTGGCTATTATGGGGATTTAATCATGCAATATATGGCCTTTTATGTTTGACTTCTTTCACTTAACAAAATGTTTTCATTTTGTTACTTAGTTATATACTTTGCTTCATATATATTGGTACTTTATTCCTTTTTATGGCTGAATAATATTCCATTGTATGGGTAGGTTACATGTAATCTTCATTCATCCTTTGATAGCTGTTTGGATTATTTCTACCTGTTGGGTATTGTAAGTGGTGCTGCTATGAACACTTGTATACGAGGTTTTTTTTGAACACCTGTTTTCAGATCTTTTAGGTATATACTTAGTAGTGAAATTGCTGGGGCATATGGTCATTATGTTTAACTTGTTGAGAAACTGCCACGTGTTATTTTTTTAACTAATTAAAATATGAACTATGTGACAGGTATTGCAACCTTCCAGCTATGTTTGTGTTCCTTTTCTCACAGTCTAGAGTTGCTGCTGGGAATCAGCTGCCTCCCAGGAATCTCTCAGCACACTGGCATTTAGGCAAGGCCACGTGACTAACGCTGGCCAGTAGAATCTGAGCAGAAGTGACACGTGTAGAGTCCAGATGATGAGAAAGTAGGTGTGCCTTCTCCAGTCTCTGTCCCCCTTTTCTGAGACCGGATGCAGATGAACACAGCAGTATTGAAAGTCACGTGTGGACAGTAATGGAGAAGCCAGGCTCGGGGCAGTCTTAGTCCCAGAATCATTCTTGAAGGACTCTGTCCTTGATCAAAAATATAATTTTAAGTTTTACATGAGTAATAAATAAACTTTAAAAAAAGATATTTATTTATTTGAGAGAGATAAGGAGAGAGCATGACTAGGGAGGGGAAAGGCAGAGGGAGAGGGAGAAACAGGCTTCCTGCTGAGCAGGGAGCCTGATGCGGGGCTTGATCCCAGGACCCTGGGATCATGACCTGAGCCAAAGGCAGATGCTTAAATGACTGAGCCACCCAGGCGACCCAGTAAAAAATAAACTTTTATCATCTATGAGCCATGGCATATACTGGAGCTTGTTTAATTCAATAGCCCGCTTTATCTTAAATAACCCAAACTGTAAGTTGAAGAAGATAAGGAATACAAAGATAAGAGTCTTCCATACTTCCTATTCATTCTCAGCTTCTCCTCTCTCCCTTCCATTGTTAAAGCTTTCTTGAGAGACTAGAAGAAGAGGGTTAGGAAATGGGGTCTTATGAGGTACACAAGCTATTGTCAGATACAACTTGTGGGGACATGATTTCCAAGTATATTATCATAGCATGTGTATCTGTACGAAACCTCTTTATCTTCTGTCCTGACACACAGAGATGTGTAGTGGAATATTGCTGGAGCTTGTATGGACATTGCTGTAGTGTGGGAGGGCTGGGTTGGGAGGCAGAGGATGCCAGAGAGTGCACAGGGATCAGAATATGGAGGGTTCTAGATACCAGAAGGCTAGGTTGATACTTTTCCCCTAAGTGGGGGGGAAACCGAGTATTCTAACTTGATACAATTTATAGTTTTGACTAAATTTCAGGAGCATTAACCATGCTGGTAGCCAAGAAGGATGTTTCCTGTGATCATAGCACTTTTGCAGGTCAGTCCTTAAGTATCATGAAGAAAAGCAGGGGCCACAGGTAAGAAGAACTGTGCAGTCTCTCCTTTGATACACAACAATGACCTAGTCCAAGCTCAATTTTGCTAGAGAGGCTTTCACAAAGGCTGTGTGGACACAGCCTATATGCACGGGTAGGTCTCCAGTAATCACTGAAGTCATATACGTGGCAAGATGGAGAGCACATTTTCTGGGAAGACTAGAGAAACTAATTTGGAGCCTTTCTTTTACCTTAGGATGTTTATTCCTGTTAATGTGTTGGACTGGAGAGATTTTAGATACCTTATTGCATGTTACCCCAAATGGGCCTTGGTAAGAGTTTATGGCACCATAGGCTAAATATCAAACATCAAAAATTACCTGCTTGTGTCCCTGACTCTGTGCCAATGCATCTCTAGTCCCAAACTAGGTTAGTTTAATTTGGCAAACAGAAGATGCCAGTGTGAAGCTCCTTGTTCATCCAAAGCTTCCCTAAATTAAATGTCATCTGTTAGAGAAGGATTTAGGTGTGCCTCAGACCTTGATCCTTTTCATTATTGATAGCAGATCTTAATATTGTTCATATATTCACATATATTTGACAAAAATACCTTAGTGTGATAAATAGACCTACTGCGTTCCTAACTGATGTAGGGTCGGTGTATGATATTCATTCTTTATTTTAAAAAAATTATATACTTATTTTACAGACAGAGATTACGTAGGCAGAGAGGCAGGCAGAGAGAGAAGGGAAAGCAGTCTCCCCGCTGAGCAGAGAGCCCAATGTGCGGCTTGATCCAAGGACCCTGAGACCATGACCTGAGCTGAAGTCAGAGGCTTAAACCACCGAGCCACCCAGGCGCCCCCATGATATTCATTCTTTAATAAATCTATTAAGCTTTTTCCCATCAGTAACATTTATCCATTCTTATCCCAATAGCTCAACCTCTTCTCAGTTTTTAAACATCCAATTGGACTTTATTAAGCATTACTTACTCTTTTTAATGAGACATCATGTGGTCCCCCCCATTTGTATGCATCCTTAAAAACACTGTCTTTTGCCATAGAAATTGTTTGTCTTTTATTTTTTTCCAACAGAAATATTTGGGGTTTAATTAAAACTACCAAAAATGCTGTTAAAAAGTCATTAGTAAAACCACCTGCTGCCATTATCACGGAACACTGTTTTTCCTAGAGCCTAAAGGAAGTTTTAGTTTGTGGAAATGTGTATATTATGTGCTTTATGGGATTGTGGTGCTGGATTTTTGCCCATGTTTGAATGTGTTCATCCACGCATCTCAGAAACTCTTACTGTGGACATTCTGAGAATTGCCACACCCGAGCGAACCAAGTACGTTTACAATTTCCGAGTAAACCTGAAATCTAGACTCTGGTTTCAATACAATTTCACCTTCAATTTTAAATCAGGAGCAGGAGGAACTGGGTAAAAGCACAAGGATGCTCTTCCCTCACCATTGTGCTTCTGCTGCATCAAAAAGATACCAGATCTCTCCTGTCTGCAGCACATTTATGATTTACCACTGGAAGGAGCTAGAGTAAAGATATTGGAAGAACACACCGTAACTGGGTTATCACTGTAGTTGAAAAATGACACAGAGGAAAATGATGTGGGGGAAAAAAAGAAAAAAGAAAGATTGGCCTTACCTTGTGAAAGGCAGAGACTCAAGCCTTGAAATTCCATGGCACTGGGATACATAAGATCATTTAAAAAATTTGAAATGCGGAACTTGTGTGAGTCGTAAGACAATAGCTTGAAAGCCTGTCATTTCCTTTGATTTTGCTTGTATCAAAGATTTGACAAGGAAAGAGTGAAGGAGACAGGGGAGGAATCAGAGACCATTACTCCATCTCAGAAAAGGCTTACATCTTTACAAAGAAAAGATCTCAGAAAAAAAGATCTACAAACACTGAACTCTTTATTGGCCAAACTTTATCATCTTCTTATCCTGAATGGAGATGAAATTTATTTGGCTTACCTGTAAAACTTTTTCCTGAGTCAAGACATCTGAGATCACTAAGAATTCAGTAAGTATGAGAATACAGGCAGAAGTTAAAACTGGAGTTGGACCGGTTCTAAAAATGTTATTATCCACTTTTGCTTTTTCCCTGAAAAAAAAAAAGCAAAAAAAGAGATACTCAGTAAGCATATTGATAATAAATCCTAGAGTCTACTTCTGTAGCCAAAAACTTCTTCCCAGTTTCTAGGTTAGTATTTTGATCTGTCCTCATTGATAAGAGGTAAATTAATTAAAGTATAGAAAAATTACTCATGATAGACCACACTTATTATGTCTGGACAAAGGTTTCACTCACAAACATTAAAAGATAAAAAATTGGCAATTTTTTAGTGGGTTTGACAAGCTATATAGCTCAAATCACCAGTGATATCTGCAACAGATAAGAATCCCTTGTTTCTGGTTATTGGCATGGCAATAAAATTATATTGACCCCTCAGAAATTACTCTGAGGCCCAAGGGTGTCTTCATGATGAGGTTGATGGAAAGAATAGTGGTAAAGGATGTTCTGTGTTTCAGACACCATTGTATCTAGGCACATCATTAATTTCAATAATAATTTAAACTATCGAGTTATTTCTTGTATACCCAAATCATGTAGCCTTTATCTTCTGGGAAATGTTTGACTTTTTGATGGAACTAGCATTTTCCAAAATTAATCTTTATTTTCAAGTATGATGATTAATTTTATGTATCAGCATGACTGGGCTAAGGGATGCTAGATAACTGGTAAAACATTATTTCTGGGTGTGTCTGTGAGGGTGTTTCTAGAAGAGATTAGCATTCGAATTGAGGAAATGAGTAAAGTTCCATTCAATCTGTTGAGGGTCCAACAAGAACAAAAAGAGGAAGTACAAATTTGTTCTTTTTTGCTTGAGCTGAGACATCTGTCTTCTCCTGCTCTAGGACTTCAGAGTTTCCAGTTATTGGGCTTTCAGACTCATCTCTGGACTTACACAGTGTCCAATTCTCAGATATTAGAACCTGGAGTGAATGACACCGCCAGCTTTCCTGGTTCTCTCTCGAGTTTGCCGATGGCACTCGTGGACTTCTCAGCCTCCATAGCCAGGTAAGCCAGTTCCCTATAATAAATCTCTGTATTCTGTTTCTCTGGAGAACTCTGACTAATGCAACAAGCAAGGAAGGAGAGATGGAAAGGGAGAGATTGGTTTAGTCGGAGGAAATTGATTCAGATTACCTTTCTCTTTGAGAGTCATGATTTTCCTTTAATATATCAACACGCCTGTTGGCCATCTGGATGTCTTCTTTGCAGAAATGTCTGTTCATGTCCTCTGCCCATTTCTTGATTGGATTATTTGAAAATAATAATCATTTTCACATGAAAAAGTGCTCCACATCACTCGGCATCAGGGAAATACAAATTAAAACCACAATGAGGTATCACCTCACACCAGTCAGAATGGCTAAAATTAACAAGTCAGGAAATGACAGATGCTGGTGAGGATGTGGAGAAAGGGGAACCCTCCTACACTGTTGGTGGGAATGCAAGCTGGTGCAACCGCTCTGGAAAACAG
>PISX010022252.1:0-32105 GCA_004024625.1 Mellivora capensis | reverse complement strand
TAGTGTCCTTCCTCATCTCTTATTATAGTCTTTGGCTTAAAATCTAATTGATCTGATATAAGGATTGCCACCCCAGCTTTCTTCTGATGTCCATTAGCATGGTAAATTGTTTTCCACCCCCTCACTTTAAATCTGGAGGTGTCTTCGGGTCTAAAATGAGTTTCTTGTAGGCAACATATTGATGGGTTTTGTTTTTTTACCCATTCTGATACCCTGTGTCTTTTGATTGGGGCATTTAGCCCATTAACATTCAAGGTAACTATTGAGATATATGAATTTAGTGCCATTGTATTGCCTGTAACGTGACTGTTACTATATATTGTCTCTGTTCCTTTCTGATCTACTATTTTTAAGCTCTCTCTTTGCTTAGAGGACCCCTTTCAATATTTCCTGTAGAGCTGGTTTGGTGTTTGCAAATTCTTTCAGTTTTTGTTTGTCCTGGAAACTTTTTATCTCTCCTTCTCTTTTCAATGATAGCCTAGCTGGATATAGTATTCTTGGCTGCATGTTTTTCTCGTTCAGTGCTCTGAATATATCATGCCAGTTCTTTCTGGCCTGCCAGGTCTCTGTGGATAAGTCTGCTGCCAATCTAATATTTTTACCATTGTATGTTACAGACTTCTTTTCCCGGGCTGCTTTCAGGATTTTCTCCTTGTCGCTAAGTCTTGTAAATTTTACTATTAGGTGACGAATTGTGGACCTATTCTTGTTGATTTTGAGGGGGGTTCTCTGCACCTCCTGGATTTTGTTGCTTGTTCCCTTTGCCATATTAGGGAAATTCTCTACAATAATTCTCTCCAATATACCTTCTGCTCCCCTCTCTCTGTCTTCTTCTTCTGGAATCCCAATTATTCTAATGTTGTTTCATCTTATGGTGTCACTGATCTCTCGAATTCTCCCCTCGTGGTCCAGTAGCTGTTTGTCCCTCTTTTGCTCAGCTTCTTTATTCTCTGTCATTTAGTCTTCTATATCACTAATTCTTTCTTCTGCCTCATTTATCCTAGCAGTAAGAGCCTCCATTTGATTGCACCTCACTAATAGCTTTTTTAATTTCAACTTGGTTAGCTTTTAGTTCTTTTATTTCTCCAGAAAGGGCTTTTATATCTCCAGAGAGGGTTTCTCTAATATCTTCCATGCCTTTTTTGAGCCCAGTTACAACCTTGAGAATCGTCATTCTGAACTCTAGATCTGACATATTACCAATGTCTGTATTGATTAGGTCCTTAGCCTTTGGTACTGTCTCTTGTTCTTTTTTTTTTTTTGTGGTGAGTTTTTCCGCCTTGTCATTTTTTCCAGACAAGAGTATATGAAGGAGCAAATAAAATACTAAAAGGGTGGCAAAGACCCCAGGAAAATGCCCTTTAACCAAATCAGAAGAGACCCCAAGTCGTGGTGGGGGGGGGAGGAAGGGGATAAAAAGAAGTTCAGAAAAAAAAATTTTTTTTTAAAAAGAAAACAAATAAAGAAAATATATATATATATATTAGACTGGTGACTAGAACAGGGTTACCCACTTAATTGTGGGGTATTTTGGTCTCTTAGAAGACAGTATCTCCCAAAATTTTAAAGAATGAAAAATGTATATAAGGGTAAACACAGTGAAGGGATGGAATATACCTATAAAGATGAAAAACAAATTTTTTTTTAATGTCTTAAAAAAGGGAGTTGATTAAGTTGGTTGGGAGAATAAAGAAAAAAAAAAGTGGAGAGAATTTGCTCAAGCTGGAGACTAGAACAAGCCCGGAGCTAGATTTAGGGTGTATTTTGATCCACTAGAGGAAGTTGTACCCCAAATTTTTTAGAAGAAAAAAACCCTTATGTGAATACAAAAAATAACGTTAAATACTATGAAGGATAAAATATGACTATAATAATGAAGGTTCAAAAAAGATTAGTATTTTTTTGGAAAGGTATTGTTAAGATAAACTAGTTAAAAATGTTAAAAAAGAAAAAGGTAAAAGTTAAAAAAATTTTTAACAGAAAAAGAGAAAAAGAAAAAAAAAATTAAAGAAAAAATTAAATTAACTGCAAGACTAAAGAATCATGGGGAGAAAGCCATGAATTCCGCGCTTTGCTCTCTCCTCCTCTGGAGTTCCGGTTCTCTCCTTGTTAAGTAAATTTGGTCTTGGCTGGATTTCTTGTTGATCTTCTGGGGGAGGGGCCTGTTGTAATAATTCTCAAGTGTCTTTGCCCGAGGCAGAGCTGCACCGCCCTTACCAGGGGCCGGGCTAAGTAATCCACTCGGTTTCCCTTTCGGGAGCTTTTGTTCCCTGAGCGCTTTCCATAGAGTTCCGGAGGACAGGAATGAGAATGGCGGCCACCCAGTCTCCGGCCCGGAGGAGCCGGGAGTTCGGGGCCCCACTCTGCGGTGAGCCCTCAGAGAAAAGCCCCAGCCAGTCCCATCTCCCTCGCCTCTGGCCGCGCTCCGAGCTCACCCAGCCTGCGACCGGTTCAAGGTAACCCCGAGCTGAGAGCTCACTCCTCAGCTCTGTCTCTGTAGCCAGCTTCCCGCTCCGATACCTGCTAGCTCTAGGACACTCAGACACCCCCAATCCTTCTGTGACCCTGCAGGCCTGGGGCCACGCTGATGCCGCGTGGGCTTCACCCCGGTTTAGCCTCTGGAGCGATGTCCCTCCATGGAGCAGACTTTTAAAAGTCCCGATTTAGTGCTCCGTTGCTCCGCCGCTTGCCGGGAGCCGGCCCCTCCCCCGCGGTCTATCCTCCCGTCGCTTTCCATTCACTTCTCCGCCGGTCCTACCTTTCAGAAAGTGGTTGATTTTCCATTTCCAGAATTGCTGTTCTTCCTTTCTTTGATCTCCCTTTGGATTTGTAGGTGTTTGCAATGGTTTGATAAGCTATCTAGCTGATCTCCTGCTGCCTGATGTAGTCTCAGCTGCTACTTCCATGCCATCTTGACTCCACCTCCCTGGATAAAGAATTCTTGACTGCATATGTTTCTCATTTAGTATCCTGAATGTACTATGTCAGCCCTTTCTGGCCTACCAGGTTTCTCTGGATGGGTCCACTGTCAGTCTAATGTTCCTACCCTTGTAAGTGAAGAACCTCTTGTCTCAAGCTGCTTTCAGGATTTTCTCTTTATATCTGAAATCTGCAAGCTTCATTTTTTTTTTTTTTTAATGTCAGGGTGTTGATCTATTTTTATTGATTATGAAGGGGTTCTCTCTATCTCTTGGACTTGAATGCCTCTTTCTTTCCCCAGATTAGGGAAGTTCTTAGCTACGATTTGCTCAAATATACTTTCTATCCCTCAATCTCTTTTTTCTTCTTCTGGAACCCCAGTAATTCTAATATTGTTTTTTGCATTATGGTATTGCTGATTCCTCAAAGCCTCCCCTCATGGTTTATTAGTTTTTTTCTCTCTTTTCCTCAGCTTCCCTCCTTTCCATCATCCGTCTTCTATATCACTGACTCTTTTGCCTCACTTACCCTAGCTGTTAGAGCATCTATTTTAGACTGCATGTCAATTAAGGCATTTTTAATTTTGGATGATTAGATTGTATTTGTGCACTAAAAGATACTCTAGTGTCTTTTATGCTTTTGACAAGCCCAACTAGTAACTTTATCATTGATACCCTGAATTATAGCTCTGACATTTTACTCATATCCATATCGATTAGATCTGTGGCAGGGAGTATTACCTCTGGTTCTTTATTTTGTTGTAAATTCCTCCTTCTAATCATTTTTCTCAGAGAAGAATGATGAATGAGAGAATGAAATTAAAAATATCAATTATGGGCCAAACAAAATACTCACTAGACAAATTCGAAGAAGTCAGAAACCAAAGAATAAAAGATAAAGAAAAAAAAAAGGAGAAAAAAAGGACAATACAATTTCCCACATGGACAAAACAGGGTGATACACTTGGTCATTTGGTCTGTTTATTAGAAGACACTAAATCCCATATGTGTGTACACACACACACACACACACACACACACATAAAATTGAATACAGTGAAAGGAAGCAAAAAATGTAGAATATGTCTATAAGATGTAAATTTAAAAATGAAGGGTGCCTGGGTGGCTCAGTGTGTTAAGCCTCTGCCTTCAGCTCAGGTCATGATCTCAGGGTCCTGGGATCGAGCCCTGCATCAGGCTCTCTGCTCATGAGGGAGCCTGCTTCCCCCTCTCCCTCTGCCTGCATCTCTGCCTACTTGTGATTACTCTCTCTGTCAAATAAATAAATAAAATCTTTTTAAAAAAATGAAAGTTAAAAAGACTTGGAAAACAATGAGTTGATAAAATTAGAAACTAGTTGAAAAGAAAAAAAAGGAAAAGGAAAATTTTAAACTGAAAGGTAAAAGAATGAGAAAAAAACCTTGAATTCTATATACTATATTCCTTTAGTGCTGGAGTTTTGTAGTCCTGTGTGCTCTGTAAACTTGGAATTTGCCTGCTGTTTCAGCTGGTCCTCTGGGGAAGGGGCCTGCTGCTCTGATTCTCAGGTGTCTTTGCCTGGGCAGAATTGCACCGTGACTTGCCAGAGGCTGGGCTTAGTGTAACCTGCTTCTGGTTGCTCTATGTGGCTTTTGTTCCCTGAATGCTTTCCATGGGGCTTTAGAGGATGAAAATAAAAACGTCCATGCTCCGATCTCCAACCCCAGAACTGAAAGATCACAGTCCCTTCTCTTCAGTAAACTTTCAGGGAAAAACAGTTTTCACTGTTGCATGTGCCAAACTCTGCAGACTCCTGTGTGTGTGCCTGTGACAATCCTTCCAGGGGAAGGTGGAGGTTTACCATGTTTCTGCCTTTTGCAAGGGCCCTGCTAGAGGAGTCACTGATGGTGACAAGGTTTGGCGGAGGTTAGGGGTTTGGGGTTTATGGCAAACCAAGCTAAGTGCCCCCTTCCGTAGCCAGTTTCCCTGTTCCAATGTTTGGGAATTCTGCTGGTTCAGGCACACCTGGTCTTTCTGTGACCCTTGAGACCACAGTGTCCCACCTAGGATTCTGCCCTGCTTCACCACCTGAGCACCTTTCAGGCATGGATGTTTCTCACCAGAGCAAACTTCTCAAAGTTCTGATTTTTCACTCCTATCACTTTCCTGTAGTTACCTTATGGAGGTTCCCTCTCCCCCACCATTTATCTTCTAATATATTCCCTCAGATTCACTTTTCTACACATCCTGTCTTGCAAAAGTAGTCACTTTTCTATTTGTAAAATTCCAGAAAGTATTTCCTTACATCTCAGATTGAATTCATAGGTATTCAGAATGATTTGACAGATAACTAGCTAAATTCTAGAGACCAGATGAAACGAGGTCCCCTACTCTTTCGCCATCTTGGCTCTGTCTTCCTTCCTTTTAGAATGGGTGATTCTGGGTACCCCCATCTAAAAACATGTATCCCATCCCATATACTCAAGGATTTGTCCTCTGTAATGATTCCCTTTCCCTTAAGCATGTTCCCTTTTCCTCCTCATTCCTGGATCATTCCCATCAGGTTATAGATAAGCTCCAATATATCTTCTTATAACAGTTCAGGTCTAACAAGAAGCAGATTCCAAGACAGAATTAGATGCACAAAAAAATATATGTTTGGACATTTCACTCACATGCACTGGTGAGAAAAAATGGGAAGATTGGGAGAGTCATCAGATTGTGATGCATATTTGAGCTCTGAAGAAGAGGGGAAGAAAAAGGAAGGAAGAGACAAATGAAGGTCTAAGGTTGCATTGTAATTCTAACAAAGTTTTGGCAATGCCAAGAATGAGTCCTCAGGCCAAAGTTGCTGATCAGAGAAGTCCTGTATCAATGCAGGAACATACCTACCCTGGTCTCCCTGCCACCCCTAGTCACTGGCTGTGAGCAGCTCATGGGACATATAGTCTTGTTATGAACGAGGAGGAAAGAATTTCAGAACATAGTACCTGGGACCATAGGCAATTTTGTTCTTCACAGGAACAGATTGAAAGGCACATATCCATTGTCACAATGTCTCTCTTAACTTCTTGATTTCATGGTCTTCTCCAGCTGCCACCCCATTTATCTGACTCTCATTTCTAATAAAACTGTTTAAAAGTGTTGCTTATAGGGGCACCTGGGTGGCTCAGTCTGTTAACTGTCTCTTGATTTCAGCTCAGGTCATGATCTCAGAGCTGTGAGATTGAGCCCCACATTGACTCCATGCTCAGCATGAAGTCTGCTTGAGATTTTCTCCCTCTCTCTCTGCCTTTCTCACTGCATCCCCCCACTCATACATGCACTCTAAATAAACACATAAATAAGGAAATAAATAAATAAGTCTTTTTTTTTTAAAGTTGCTTATATTCACTGCTTCTATCCTCTTATATCCTCTCCTTAATGAGTACAACCAGAGTTTGTCTTTCTTCTCCACTCTTCCAATGGCTGTTTTCCTCTTCTCTCACAATAATAACCATTTAATTAAACATATGGCTGCACAGAATAAAGGCTATATTTTCCAAACTAGAATCTAGAAGTTTAGGTGTAATCCCTTGACTGGTAGTTCTTGGTAATATTTATTTTTTAATTTAAACACTGTGAGAATCAAATGAACATGTTGAATAAATAGGCTATCCTCCAGATTTGGCTTTTGGACTGCTGGTGCTGGAACTCTAGTTGAGTTTTTTTTTTTTTTCCTGGTTGAGTAGTTTTTTCTAGATAAGGACTCAAGTCAGTGGCAATCAGACATGCACAAGGGACAAGATTAATATTGGTGTAGCACAGTATGAGCCTTGGCAGATTTGCCCAGCGCTTCTGGACAAATAGCCAGTTAAAGAATAAGGATAGTAGTTTGTGGGCATGGGCTGCTGTAGGTACCAAGGAGGGTTGTCTGGCTGTAGCTAGAAGAGGAGCTGGGAGATGGGGAGGAGGTTACTGAGGAAGTCTTCTTAGAACAGGTTGATCTAGAGATGAAAAGGTGTTCTTATTGGGGAAGAGATGAGAGCACACAGAGGTGTGAGAACTTGTGGCACTTTGGGGAGACTTCAAACACTACATGTGACAAGACACCATCCATTTATATGGTGTCATGTGATGGAGAGTGACTCTGTGTGTGTGTTGCAGGGAGGGAGTAGTTGTGGAAGAAAGGGCAGTGCAAAGGAGGCAGGAAATGAAGCTGTAGGGGAGAGCTAGAATCTGATTGTGAGGGGCCTGTATGATGTTCTACTTAGTTTAACTAGTATCTTAAAGGGTATAGAGGATGCACCGAGGGACAGTTAACTAGGGCCTTGACATCTTAGCCTTGCAAATTAGACAGATTCTCCTGGCAGCCTGTGGAGTGTTAATTAGCGGTAAGTTTTAGGCTATTGACATTTAATGGAATAAAGTAAGCCCTATTAAGCAGTAAAGCTTCTGATCTTCCCTCATCTCCAAACCTCACTCCCATGTTCACTTCTAGAGATTTCACTGTTACCTTAAGGCATAATTACTTTGAGTGCCTCTGTACGCACATAAAGTCTTTGTGATTACTCCTGCTGCTTCCTTTAATGTAGCTAATTACTTTTGAGTATGTATTCCTTCTTACCTAGAGTCTTTCTGGTCATGATAGGGACCTAGAGTTTACTCTGGTAAATAAAAGCTGGGTAGTTGGGTAGTACAGGTTTTAGCTCCAGGCTGTTTGAATTGATTGGAACATACTCATAGAAGCTATTTGCCATGACTCTTATGAGTAACACAAAGAAAGATGATGGTAAAAATATTGAATGATACTGTGGAGGCCAAAGTTCCCAAAGGCAGCCACATGAAAGACACCAGTGGATGAGTCAGAAGACCCTCAGCATTTACCTACTGAATGCCAGTGCTACCTCCAGGCAGACATCTCTCTACCCTGGGTCCAGGTGCACTCTGGCTAGGAACTGTGAAGACACAGAGAAGAGACCCCCTCCCTGAAAATTATAGGGGACAAGGTGGCAGGCAACATAGTGACCCAGTGGTGCCCATTGAATCCTTCCCAAGGCAGGAATAGGAGACCACTCCAGGGGCTTGAAACAGTGGCTTTTAAGCAACTTATATGGGAATATTTCAATATGTAAGAGTTGTTACAGCCATATGAGTGAATTGTAGCAAAATTGCAGACCTGAATCTATGATTCTGAGAAAAACAGACATTGAAAGTTTCCCTTTCCGTGTGCCTTGTGGAAAGAAATTTCTACAATTACCTACACATAGTTCCAGATGGATTTCTTTGACCTGCACTTGAGGCTTTGCATGGCCCTTTTCTATGTAATGTGTTGATTTCAAAAAGGTAGTAATATTTTCTAAGTTACCACACATCTGCTTTGTTTATCTTTTCTAGCATGTTCCAGGAATTTGAGGACACCAAATTGCTTGGGCAAAGTGTCCTGGAATAACATGATGAAGAGATTGGAAGGAGGCAAGACTGGGGGCAGGGAGCTCATGTCCAAGTTTCAAATGAGGATCTTGACAAGGTAGCAGCATGGAGGAGAGGGCAGATCCAAGAGCTGTTTTTGAGATGATCATATTCAATAAAAGGGAGATAAAGATGGGTCAAGTTTCTAAGCTGAGCAAAGGGGAAAGTGATGATACCACTCATAGGTAGTCATAGTGGTTGGTGGCTATAAAAGGGTCTCACCTCTCTGGCCTCTCTTTACTTATTAGCAAAATAGGATAATAATGGTACTTACTTCATAAGGCTACTTTGAGGACTAAATGGGATAATGAATGTATAATGTTAATTGGAGAGTGGCATGCACTAAGTGTTCAGTAAATGTTAGCAATTTTTTTCTTCAAGAAACGGGCTTAGAAAAGTTAAATAATTTGCTTTGAAGTACACAATTAGGTAAATGATGGAGTTGGGATTCTAGCACATCAGTTGGAGCACAGAGTCTGGTCACTTGTCCTGTTACATAGGATAGAAAGCCTCAAAAGAAGGACAGGTTTGGTATGTGACTATGATGATGAGCTTGGTTTTGGAAATGGAGACAAAAATGTGAGTTGGGGAGAGTAGGTACAGAAAGAAGTTGGAGCCATGGATCTGGATCTCAAGAGGGTCTTGCCCAGAGAAGTACTTGTTATTCACTCAGAGTGTGTGAAATTAGTCATGAATAGTGCACAGCCTAGTAGCCAGGTATATGGCTTTGATAAATAGCCAGATGGTGTTTAATAAAATTGTATGACCAAGACAATTATAAATTCTTTAAGAGGATTTAGTAAGATTTTTATATTTGACCATCAGTCTCACTTACTAAAATTTTTCATGGTGCCATATACTATAATAAAAAAGCCATATTTCAGAAATAAAAAAAATCATATGCTAATCAGTTTGACATTTAAAGATTTCTATGTTAAAACTACTCTTTAAAAAATTTATTGACCTTATTCAAAATAACTTCCTAAACTTCATCTCCTTCTACTACAAGCAGTTTTTCAACTCTTTTAATATGTTGAATAATTTGTTTAACATATATGATGCCTACTTTAGGTTGTGTTACAAGCTGAATAGGGAAAATATCTTCAGTACTCTTCAAATATCAACCTTATTTACTTTCGGACATCTGCACCTACTGTTAGCTTCCCACCAAGTACTTTATAATACTGTTGATGGATTTGCCTGTGTACGTGTTAGAAAACTAAGATGAAAAACAAACAAACAACAAAACAACCAGGCATCTTTTAGATCACTTGGCCATGGATTTATGAAGATGATAGAATTTTGTATAGCAAGGCATGAAAAACTATGGTTCATGGCCAAATCTGGCTCACCAACTGTTTTTATATGGACCATGAACTAAGAACAGTTTTATATTTTTAAATAGTTGAAAAGAAATAAAAAGAAGAATGTTACATGATGTGAAAATTATATGTACTGCAAATTTCATCATCTATAGATGAATAAACCTTTATTGGAACACAGCCTTACTCATTCATTTACGTATCATCTATAGCTGCTTTCATGATATGATGGCAAAGTTGAGAACTTGCAACAATTTCATTGTTTTGCAGTGCTGTTCAGCAACCTACAAATCTCAAGCATGTGGTTATTAAATCCACAGTGTTTCAAGTGCCATGAGTATTTCTGTACAACATTTTATTTTATTTTATTTTATTTTATTTTATTTTATTTTATTTATTTTAATGACCAGTGCAATAGCCATCATGTCAGAAGAAGAAGTAAGTAGAAGAAGGAGTAAAAGGAGAAGAAGGGAAGAGTAGTGGGATTCAAGTGTCATGGTGTTAATGCACAGTGGAGTGTGGGTTATTTTGTTGCTGAATTAGACAGGAAAGCAGTGTGTTTATGCAGTCATACAACTGTGCTAAAAGACTACAGTATAACAGAGGACACACTCATCACAACACTCTCAACCACAAGAAAGCAATGGCCAGAAAAATTAGAAAATTTAAAACAGAATTTGTCACCAGAGTATAATTTCTTCATGAAAATAAAATGAGACTGCAACTGAAGTAAGTTTCAAAGTGGCTCATTTACTACTCACATGAGGAAGGACATCTGTTGACGGTGAGTTCTTCATGTTTGATTGTAGCAGCAGACAAAATGTGTCTGAGAAAATAAAGTCATTTAAGACCACTAGCCTTTTGATAGCAGTGGTTGCCTGAAGAGTTGAGGACATTGGGAGCTACATCAACAATCAATTTAAAAACAAGGCAAATGATTTCTAGTGGTTATCCTTGGCTCTTGATGAGCTGACAGATGTCACCAATATAGTGCAGTTTTTTATTTGATGAGTCAGTGCTGAGTTTGGAGTGCATGAAGAATTAGCTTCTGTGAACAGTCCATGTGGAAAAACTATCAGCAAAAATATTTTCAAAGGCAAGGAGAGAACATTAATTCAGTAAACCTGAAGTGGACTCCGTTAAGATGTGTCACAACTCTTAGTGGTAAAAATACGTGTGGAATAAATAAAGGCTATTTGGATGAATTTACAAAGCCTATGGTAATTTATTGCAATAGTCACCAGAAGGTACTTTGTAGAAAGTATTTGAATCTATCATGTGTTATTGAACCAATTGTATCAAAGGTGAAATTCATTAGCTTTTCTGGACTTAACCATTGTCTGTTTTGTGAACTTTTGTCAAAAATAGAGTTGAATGTCCCGACTTGCCTTACCAACTCATAGAAGTTTGATGTCTTGGGATGCCTGGGTGGCTCAGGGGATTAGAGCCTCTGCCTTCAGCTCAGGTCATGATCCCAGGGTCCTGGGATCGAGCCCCCCATTGGGCTCTCTGCTCAGCTGGGAGCCTGCTTCCCTTCCTCTCTCTCTGCCTGCCTCTCTGCCTACTTGTGATCTCTGTCTGTCAAATAAATAAATAAAATCTTAAAAAAAAGTTTGATGTCTTAACAATAATAAGTCACCAGTAACTCTTTGAGCTCAGGATTGAGACTGAATTTTTTCTTAAGAAGAACAGCCTTCAACCACTATTATTGACCAGTGGATGACTTTGGAAATTAGCTCTTACTGTAGATGTTATAATGATTCCTTATTTTTTTTTAAGATTTTATTTACTTATTTGAGAGAGAGACAGAGAGAGTGTGAGCTGGAGGGTGGAGAAGGGACAGAACTACAGGGAGAGGGACAGACTCCCTGCTGAGCATGGAGCCTGAGATCATGACCTGAGCCAAAGTCAGATGCTTAACTGACCAAGCCACCCAGGAGCCTCTGTCATAATAATTCTTAATGGAGTCAACCAAAATTCAAAACAAAACAATGATTATATACAGAACTCTGTGATAAAGTCATTTTGATGACAATTAATGTTTAAATCACAAGTAATGTCAGTCTGCTTTAAAAACTTCCTGTGCTGTCAAAACTTAAAACAAAAGTGAGATTTCCATTACTACACAAATTTTCAGTGGACATATTTTCCCAACTCAAACTTCAGTTCCTGCAACATTTTTCAGACCTCAATGTAAGTATAACAGAAAGGTTTAAATTTTTAATCCATTTAACTGAGAAATTGAGGAGTTTCCATATAACCTTCAACTGGAAGTGATTAATCTGCAGTATGACATGCTAAAAGACAAACATCAAGATAATATTTAATAAAATTTTATAAATGCATTCCAAGCAATGAAAATGCTTAATAAAATCTTATGCTCATGAATGGATACCAGTATTTGTCAGTACCTTCCTTTGAGAGTTGTATTCAACTGTGAGACATAGCCAGTCACAAAGTTTAGAGGACACACACTCCATACAAGACTATCGTCACTTGTGACAACAATTACAAGTTTGGGGTGTTCCCCAAACCATTGTCAGGGTCAATAATCACTAGGAGGACTTATAGAGCTCACTGAAAGCTATTATGCTTGGTTACTATTTGTTACTGAGAAAGGATACATATTTAATTCAATCTAGAGAAGAAGTACATAGAACAAGAGTCCGGGGAAGTATCAAACATTTCCACTGTCTTCTCCACATGGAGTTAGGAATTATTACTTTCTTGGCATTAATGTGTGACGATAGGTATGGAGTACTGCCAACCAGGAAAACATCAGTGTCCTTAGTGTCCAAACCTTAGTGTCCAAAGTTTTTATTAGGGCTTTATCACATAGGCATGATTGATTGATTGCCCACATAGTTGATCTCAACCTCCAGATCACCTGATACCATGTGGCCCATATCACATTGTTTGTCTTTCTGGCATAGCAGGCTCTACCCTAAATCATATTTTTAGACTCCTCAGGGTGACCTAAGTTTCCTAGGCAAACCATGATATTCCAAGGGCCTAAGTACTAATTCCTAGTAGCTGAGGACAAATATCAGACCTCTTATTGGACAAGATTAATTTCTCACTACATAGCACCTATGGGAAAAGACATGTTCTACCATGAAAACTGCAAAATTTAATTATGGATCAGCATTAACATGAATATTTGCAATCAGTTTTGATTAAATGGAATACTAATTTTTAACTCCAATGAAGTGAAATATGATCTCTTCCCCAAATTAATTAATTAATTAATTAAACATATGATGTATTATTTGCTTCAGGGGTACAGGTCTGTGAATCATCAGTCTCACACAATTCACAGCAATCACTATAGCACATACCTCCCCAAATTACATAACCCAGCCACCCTATCCCTTCCCCCACCAACCCCCAGCAACCCTCAGGTTGTTTCCTGAGATTAAGAGCCTCATATGGTTTGTCTCCCTCCCAATCCCATCTTATTTCATTTTTTTCCTCCCTAGCCCCCATGACCCCCTGCCCTGTCTCTCAAATTCTTCATATCAGAGAGATCATATGATAATTGTCTTTCTCTGATTGACTCATTTTGCTTAGCATAATACCCTCTAGTTCCATCCACATTGTTGCAAATGGCAAGATTTTGGGTTGTTTTTTTTTTTTTAAGATTTTATTTATTTGACAGAGAGAGACACAACGAGAGAGGGAATACAAGCAGGGGGAGTGGGAGAGGGAGAAGCAGGCTTCCCGCCAAATGAGCAGAGAGCCTGATATGGGGCTCGATCTCAGGATGCTGGGATCATGACCTGAGCCGAAGGCAGAGGCTTAACCCACTGAGCCACCTAGGTGCCCCAAGATTTTGGTTTTTTGATGACTGCATAGTATTCCATTGTGTGTGTGTATGTGTGTGTGTGTGTACATATACATATATGTGTGTAGAGATATATGTATGTGGTATATACCACATCTTCTCTATCCATTCATCATTGATGGACATCTAGATTCTTTCCATAGTTTGGCTATTGTAGACATTGCTGCTATAAACGTTTGTGTACACGTGCCACTTCAGATCATTACATTTGTATCTTTAGGGTAAATACCCAGTAGTGTGATTGCTGGGTTGTAGGATAGCTCTATTTTCAACTTTTTGAGGAACGTCCATACTGTTTTCCAGTTGCATTCCCAGCAACAGTTCCTCTTTCTCTGCATCCTCGCCAACACCTGTTATTTCCTGACTGGTTAATTTTAGCCATTCTGACTGGTGTGAGGTGGTATCTCATTGTGGTTTTGATTTGTATTTCCCTGATGCTGAGTGATGTTGAGCATTTTTTCATGTGTCTGTTGGCCATCTAGATGTCTTCTTTGCAGAAATGTCTGTTCATGTCCTCTGCCCATTTCTTGATTGGATCATTTGTTCTTTGGGTGATGAGTTTGATAACTTCTTTATAGATTTTGGATACTAGCCCTTTATCTGATATGTCATTTGCAAATATATTCTCCCATTCTGTCAAGAATTTTCATTCTTGTCTTTTGGTTTTGTTGACTGTTTCCTTTGCTGTGCAAAAGCTTTTGATCTTGAGGAAGACACAATAGTTCCTTTTCGCCTTTTTCCCCATGCTTGGAGATGTTTCTAGGAAAAAGTTGCTGTGGCTGAGGTTGAAGAGGTTGCTGCCTGTGTTCTCCTCAAGGATTTTGATGGATTCCTGTCTCACATTGAGGTCTTAATTCCATTTTGAGTCTATTTTTGTGTGTGATTTAAGGAAATGGTCCAATTTCATTCTTCTGCATATGGTTGTCTAATTTTCCCAAAACCGTTTTTTGTTTTGTTTTGTTTTTTGTTTTGTTTTGTTTTAAAGATTTTATTTATTTATTTTGACAGAGAGAGATCACAAGTAGGCAGAGAGGCAGGCAGAGAGAGAGGGGGAAGCAGGCTCCCTGCTGAGCAGAGAGCCCGATGTGGGGCTCGATCCCAGGACTCTGGGATCATGACCTGAGCTGAAAGCAGAGGCTTTAACTACTGAGCCACCCAGGCGCCCCCCAAAACCGTTTGTTAAAGAGACTTTTTTCCATGGACATTCTTTCTTGCTTTGTCAAAGATTAGTTGGCCATAGAGTTGAGGGTCTATTTCTGGGCTTTCAATTCTGTTCCATCGATCTATTTGTCTGTTTTTGTGTCAATACCATACTGTCTTGATTACAGCTTTGTAATAGAGATTGATGTCTTGAATTGTGATGCCGCCAACTTTGGTTTTCCTTTTCAACATTCCTCTGGCTATTCAGGGTCTTTTCTGGTTCCGTATAAATTTTAGGATTATTTGTTCCATTTCTTTGAAAAAAAAAAGTGATGGTATTTTGATAGGGATTGCTTTAAATGTGTAGATTGCTTTAGGTAGCATAAACATTTTCACAGTATTTTTTCTTCTAATCCATGAGCATGTAATGTTTTTCCATTTCTTTGTGTCTTCCTCAATTTCTTTCATGAGTACTTTATAGTTTTCTAAGTACAGATTCTTTGCATCTTTGGTTAGGTTTATTCCTAGGTATCTTATGGTTTTGGGTGCCATTGTAAATGGGATCAACTCCTTAATTTCTCTTTCTTCTGTCTTGCTGTTGGTGTATAGAAAGGCAATTGATTTCTGTGCATTGATTTTATATCCTGACATCCTATATGAGTTCTAGAAGTTTTGGAGTGGAGTCTTTTGGGTTTTCCACATAAAGTATCCTATTATCTGCAAAGAGTGAGAGTTTGACTTCTTCTTTGCCCATTTGGAAGCCTCATATTTCTTTTTGTTGTCTGATTGCTGAGGCTGGGACTTTTAGTACTATGTTGAATAGCACTGATGATAATGGACAGCCCTGCCATTTTCCTGACCGTAGGGGAAAAGCTCTCATTGAGAATGATATTCGCTGTGGGTTTTTCATATATGGCTTTGATGATATTGAGGTATGTACCCTCTATCTCTACACTGTGAAGAGTTTTGATCAGGAAGGGATGCTGTACTTTGTCAAATGCTTTTTCAGCATCTATTGAGAGTATTATATGGTTCTTGTTCTTTCTTTTATTAATGTATTGTATCACATTGATTGATTTGCAGATGTTGAACCAATCTTGCAGCCCAGGAATAAATCCCACTTGGTCATGGTGAATAATCCTTTTAATGTACTGTTGGATCCTATTGGCTAGTATTTTGGTGAGAATTTTTGCATCCCTGTTCATTAAAGATATTGGTCTGTAATTCTCCTTTTTGATGGGGTCTTTGGTTCTGGGATAAAGGTAATGCTGGCTTCACAGAATGAGTTTGGAGATTTTCCTTCCATTTCTATTTTTTGGAACAGCTTCAGGAGAATAGATATTAATTCTTCTTTGAATGTTTGGTAGAATTTCCCTGGGAAGCCGTGTGGCCCTGGACTCTTGTTTGTTGGGAAATTTTTGATGACTGCTTCAATCTCCTTACTGGTTATGGGTCTGTTCAGATATATATATCTGAATACATATATATATATATATATATATATATATATATATATATATATATGGCTGGTGAATTGGTGAATAGAACAGAGCCACACACTTGATTTTGTGTGTATTTTGGTCTGTTAGAAGACACTTCCTCCCAAAATTTTAAAGCAAAAAAAAAAAAAAAAAATACACACACACACACACACACACAATCACACACAGAGTAAATATGATGAAGGGACAGAATATGACTGTAAAGATGAAAATTTTAAAAAGATTCTAAAAAAGGAATTGATAAGATAAGAAGTTGGTTGAAAAAAGAAAAAAAAAAGGAGGAAAGAATGTGATCAAGATGGAGACTAGACCAAAGCCATGTGCTAGATTTAAGGTTTACTTTGATCTGTTAGAAGCTGTATCCCAAAATTTTAAAGAAAGAGAAATTTTAAAAAATAAGGTTAAATACAATGAAAGGATAGTATATGGCTATAACAATGAAAATTTAAAAAGGTTTTTTTAAAAAAAGGTATTGATAGATAAAATAGTTTAAAAAAGGTTAATATAGGAAAGAGGAAAAATTTTAAAAATAGGATAAGAAAAAATAAAATTAAAAAAATTTAACTTTGAAAGACTAAAACGTTGTGGGAAAAAAAGCCATGAATTCTATGTGTTTCATTCTCCTTGCTCTGAAGTTCTGCAGTTCTCATTGATCAGTGAACTTGGTCTTGGCTGGATATTCTTGCTGATCTTCTTGGGGAGGGGCCTGTTGCCATGATTCTCAAATGTCTTTGCCAGAGGCAGAATTGCACCACCCTTCCCGGGGGCCAGGTTAAGTAATCTGCTCAGGTTCGCTCTCAGGAGCTTTTGTTCCCTAAATGCTTCCCATACAGCTTTGGAGGACAGGACTGAAAATGGCAGCCTCCCAATCTCCAGCCCGGAGGAGCCAAGTGCTCAGGGCCCCACTCCTCAGTGTGCCCTCAGAAAAAAGCAGTCAATCCCTCCCGTCTCCCTAGTCTCCACCGCAGTCCATGCTCGCCCCGCCTATGACTGAGCATTTCTATCTCTGGCACACAGCCCTGTTTGGAGTCTCTAAACCCAGCAGATTCCTGCTACATGCTCCTGCACTGCTCCTCCCAGAGGAAGAAGAAGGGAGTCTCTCTGGATCTGCCATTTGTGGGGGTCCCTGCTCAAGGAGCAGTGGCCCAACTCTGCCTTGGATCAGAGTTTAAGGTAACCCTGAGCTGAGACCCCACTCCTCAGCTCTGTCTCTGCAGCTGGCTTCACCACTCTGATACCTGGGCACTCTGCAGCACTCAGACACCCTTGGTCTTTTTGTGGCCCCATGGGTCCTGAGACCACACTGTCCCCACAAGGGTTCCACCCCCCACTTAGCCTCTGGAGTGATGTCCCTCAGTGGAGCAGAATTCTAAAAGTTCTGATTTTGTGCTCTGCTGCTCTATCACTTGCTGGGAGCTGGCTCCTCCCCCCACAGTCTGTCTTCCTATAGGTCACCTCAGATTCACTTCTTCAGATGTCCTACCTTCCATAAAGTGGTCTCTTTTCTGTTCCTAGAATTGCTTCTCTTCTTCTCTTCTATCTCCTGTTGAGTTTGTATTTGTTCAGAATGGCTTGATAACTATCTAGCTGAATTCCTGGGACCAGACGAAATTTAGGTCTCTTATTCCTCTGCCATCTTGCTTCCTATCCCCCAAAATTTATTTTTCTCATTACTAGACCTAATAACAAAAGAATATACTCAATTATCAATATCAAATTTTGCATTTTATCAATAAAAATTTTTCTTTTTTATGTATCTATCTTTTTATGTAAGATAGATATTTTCTATCTCTCTTTTTATGTAAATATCAACATAATATCCTTGATTTTGCCTATTGGCCTGCAAAGACTGAAATATTTACTATCTTATCATTCACAGAAGAAATTCACCAACTCTGATGTATAATCTGATTTGTAATATCGCTAAGATCATTAGTTTTATGAGTTGATTTGGTGAGACTACAGACTTATTCAATAAAGCACCAATCGTGGTGTTGCTGTGGATGCATTTTGTAGATGTAATTAACATCAACAATCAGCTAACTTTAAGTGAAGGAGATTCAGTAGTCTGAGTAAGTCTGATCCAATCAGTTGAAAGGCCTTAAATGAGCCTTCTTTGAAAAAGAAGAAATTCAAACTATGTGGACAGTAGCTTCAGCTCCTCCTGAGAATGTCTAGCCTGTATTTCCTGATGGACTGCCCTGTGGATTTAGGATGTTCCTCTGCAGCCCCACATTCACATAAGCCAGTTTCTGGAAATATATTTCTTCATGTATACATACCTTTCCTACTGGTTCTGTTTCTATAGGGGAATCCTGACTGATTCAACTGCTCACTACAATAGGTACTACCTTATTTGTACTGCTAGAAAAAAGAAAAGGAAATAACTTGAGATAATATGAAGTTAGTATTTTGCTATAGCTTTCCATCAGCTGTGACATTGCCTAATCTATCTTGTTGATTCTCTACTATAAGGTAGAAAGAGGTAGTGAATATGAGATTCATATTCTATGAATAAAGAAAATTCAGGAAGACTTCAATTCAGTCTTATCACTGTGGGTCAAAAGAGACTTTTTTTTCCTGACAGCATCTGTTTGCAGAGCAAAAATGAGATTTTTCTGAGAAATGTCTTCATTAGCCTGACTCTAGGACTCTTCCTGGGGGCACTGTTGCTAGCTCTCAGAGCACCCTTATCTCCTGGCATTGTTGGTAAATCCCATGCTTGTGTATTTTCAGAAGAGTTTTCTGGGCTTTTACCAGGTTTTCAAATGGGTCTGTGACACCAATAGGGTAAAAACCACAAATCACATCCTCTGTACATGTATACTGAACTGCTATGTGTCACCTGCTCTGTCCATAATCTCCTCTAATCCTCACAATAATCATATGAATTACATACTAGTATCCCATTTTACAGATGAGAAAACCAAATCTTACAAAAAAATGATAGTTTGTCCTACTCTACTGTCATGGCTGATAAATAATAGAGTGTGGATTTACATTCACATAAGATATCAAAGCTCATGCTAGGGAGCCTTGGGAGGGAGTTCTGTTCAGTCACTAGGCTGTTATCTGGCAACTTCCTGCACTTGTGGTGGTGGCCTGGGTGGCCCTAAGTACCTGCCTGGTCTCTCCACACTTGCTTGGGGGAGAGCAAGCTACGGATGGCCCCCAGCTCCTGGCCTTCTAGCCACTAGGTTTCTAATGTGCCCCAGCCCAGTGGGCCTGGTGGAGGAGGAGCAGAGCACCCTGGGGAGAGGAGGGCGGGCCCTGAGAGGGAGTTTGAAAAGAGGAAGGAAGTGGGGCCCGGCAGAGCGCCTAGCCACCCCCTGGCTACTTCCCCACAGGACGACGTGAGGCACCCGCAGCTCCAGTGGCCCAGCCATGGCCCCCTGGCGTAAAACTGACAAGGAGCGACACGGCGTGGGTACGTGTGGGCATGAGGGAAAGGCAGGTGGCCTGAGAACCGTGTGCTGGAAGATGCCACGGCAGTCAGCTGTGCGGGCACAGGCAGGGAGGGCTGACCCAAGGTCCTGGGCTCAGTGACTTCCTCAGCTTGCTTCAGGGCCAGCTGAGTGGAGAAGAGGAGGCAGGGAGAGAGGAACATGGGCACCCTGCCCAGTTGACTTTGCCCAGCCCGTGCCCTCTCCCATGGGACACAGACTGCTGTCTCTCTACAATGCTTCTGCAACCCCTACATGGGGTCCAGTCCAGAGTGGCTTTGTGTACCACAGTCCCAGTGTTTCAGGGGGTAGACTTCACTGCCCCACGTAGAGATATGACCTCATAGAAGGAACATCTGCCCTCTCCTCTTGCCTGGCCCAGCATGCCTTCCTCTACCCCTGTCCAAAGCGACACCCATCTGCCTGCTTCTCCTGCCTGTTTCTTCTGGGTCAGATGATCCCTGATTTGGTGGAGGGTCCAGAGGGCTATACTGGTTTTGGGTGTGGGGTTGGAAGACAGGGTCCTTCACCTAGCCCTTGAGAAGCTCTGGGGAGAAAGGCTCCTGCTGGGTTATCTGGGGATATCCAAGAAGCCCGCTTCATCAGCTTCAGCCATCTCAGCTCCCAGAAGCCTCTGCCTCAAGCTCAGGGCGGAAGTGGTGGCTGGGGGAAGGGAGACTTCAGGTACTGGGACTCTTTCTACTAAGTGGCACCCGTGGTGCAGCCTCTGTAAACTCACTGTGGTTTTCAAACTTAAGTGTAAATTTGAAAACCACTGTATGATTTCCTACACAGGCAGATACCAGACGCCACCCCCAAAGATGAGCGTTGAACAAGACAGAGATTAGAGGACCCAAGCCCCAAGACAGTGAGACAGAGAGAGAGAGTGAGGGAGAGAAAGATTATATAGATAGATACAAGGAGTCCCAGGGCTGCTGTTGGAGAAACACTGCCCTCGAGAGTTCAACATTTATCTCTTCACTTGCTCAGCTCTAGGCACTAGGGGTTCTGAACAGAGAAGAGACATGAACAGATTTGTGCTGAAGCCAGTGTGGGGGGAGGCTGAGTGGACAGAAAGGCAAAGGTGTCTGGGTGGCAGGCAGGAGACAGTATTGGTCCAGGGTAAGTAGAGCAATAAATGGGGGGAAGAGTTCTACCCTTCATCTGAGGGGCGATAGTGCATTCCTGCTGTAAAGGCCCTATGCTGTGGTGTGAAGATCGTGGGCTCTGGTGACAAAGTGCCTGTTCTTGGATTCTAGTTTCTAATACTTTCCAGCCCTGTGACCTACACAAGATACTTACTCTCTCCAGGGTTCAGTTTCCTTATCTGTATAATGGGGATAATAATAGCACCTGCTTCCCAGGGTTGTTATAGACATAAAGAAGTTCATCCCCATAAAGTGCTTAGAATGACAATTACACAAAGCAATCCTCACTCACGAGATGTTATCAGTTATTATTCTTAGACTTTGCCCTCTGCATGGGGGTTTAGTTGAGGACATGACATCACAGGATGGGACAGAGTTACAAGATGGAGTAGGGTTCCCACCCTCCCTAGCAAAGGAAATCCTATTTAGATGGTCAAGGATTGGGAACTCTGTTAGACACTAGGCCTGGAGGCTTCTTGATGATGGTATAGCTGACATTTTTCATGCCTACTTGTGAAAATTCTATTTCATGGGGGATCAGAAGATTGATGACCATCTGAGGATCCAGAGAGCACTTGGAAGGTGCCTGCTTTTCAAAGGGGGTCTCTTTTCTCTTTTTCTCTGCATCTGAATGCTGGACTCTTTCTCAGTCCCTGGGTAGATGGAAAGGAAAGGCAAAGGTTAGGTTATGATGAGATGGGGGACTGGATTCATGGGACAGAAAGAACAGGGACCTAACAGTAAGGAGCTGGCCTTTAGCTCATCACTATTTGGAGACAGGCCTGTCATCTAGTCTTCTCAATGTAAGTCTAGGTCTTAAAATTTTCTATTTTAAGGTGTTCTTTTATGAAAAGCATTTGAGATAATGAATATGGGGGCTTGGAAGAAGAGAGAAACATATAAAGGATTAGTGGGTTCTCGGAATATCTTCAGAGTCCCGGCCAGGCCTAAACACACAAGGAGAACCTGTGTTTTGCTTTCCTATTTGGTTTCCTCATCAGTGCTGGTGGCATTATCTGGCCTTCTTCTGGCTTAATTCTCAAGGAGTGCTTATGTCTATCTGTTTGTCTCATGGGCTGGCTTTACACGAGACCACTTCTTCACCAGAACCACTGGCTTCTTTCTCATCTTCTTGTCTTGTGGGCAGCCCCAGGTGACCTTCATATATATACCTTGTCAGATTATTTTCCCTTCCTTAATGGAACATTAACATGTGATCCATTAGAATTACAGAGAGTTCCAGAAGTGGGGCAAAACAGCATGACTATGAAGTAAGAACAGGCACAGACTGCCTTCTAGGAGATATGTGGAAGGTTGGAAGCTTGGGCTGCGAAGTCAGAACTGATTTCAAACCTGGTCCTGTTTCCTCATCAATAAAGTGGGGGTAATAAGGATAATGTGCGTCTTGTGAGGCTGTTTTAAGGATTGAATGGGGTAATGCATGAAAAGCACTTAGTAATGTGGTTGGCTCAATGAAAGTTAATGACTAAGGTCAAGGGGTTACCTAATAGTTGCAGAGCTAAATGAAACACAGGGTAATGCCCCCGAAAACCAGATTCAGGACACTTAAGCCTTCAAATAGTGTAGTGTTTTGTGGTTTATAAGACCCATTATCATGCAATATCTTTGGCTCCATGAGGCATTATTTTCATTTTACAGATGAAGAAACCAAGACCCAGAGTTCACATAATTTAGAAGTACTTGGGCTTGGTCTTAAATTCAATTATCTTCAGATCCCAGGTCTTTGGTACCACACAAGGAGAGAATCCAGGAGACGGGACATCATAGAAAAATTTAGGATGTTGGAATGTATGTGGCATTTGGGTCAAACAATAAATATTCTGATTTGGTTTTAGTAGATGTTTGTAATGAAAAAAAAAAAAAAAACACAAAACTTTGGAGAGGTAGAGTGCACCCAGATTGTGAAGGGCTTTGAGTACCAACCTTGTAAGTTTGGACTCAATTCAGTGCACAGTGGAATTTTAGAGCAGGCATGTCACCTATAAGAATTTAATATAATTAATTATAAGAAGGGCAGGGATTGAACATAGAGGTACAAGAACAGAAGTAGATAAAATCTTCCTGTCTCCTGACTGCCTGATTAGTTAGCCCTGCAAGAGTCCACCTACAACTAACATTACCTTTGGCCTTTACTATCTTAATCCTCTGAGTCTCAGTGATGAGAGTTTCCACCTTGGGGGAGAGATGGGAGAGCAGGAAAGGAGGAGGTAGGAAGAATAAGTTACAGTGTCAGTTAGGAATAAGTGTGATGAGTGATGGAATACCTCCAAAACAGTGGCTTAACCAAACTAGAAGCTTATTTCTCTCTCAAACAGAAAGCCCAGAAATGGTCCATGAAGAGGTGGTAGAGCAATTCATTGTCTCCTGCACTGCTTCCTTGGCATGAGGCTTCTGCCTCCTGAACTGAGCTGGTTGCTCAGGCTCCAGCTGTCAGATCCCCCCTCCAACCAGCAAGAAAGATGAAGGCAACAAGAAGGGCATGAACTTTCTCTTTAAGGACACTTTCCTGAAGGTCATCTTAACATTTCCTCTTGTACCCTGTTGGCTAAAACCTAATCACAGGAGGGAACCTAGCAAGGGTAGGTAGAAAATGTAGTCTATTATGTAGGCAGCCATGCACCCAGCTGAAAATTAGGAGTGCCATTCCTAAGGAAGGAGGGGAAGAAGGATATCTGGGATGATGTATTAGTTTGCTTAGAATTGCGATAAGAAAGTGCCACAGGCTGTGTAGCCTAACAATAGGAATTTATTTTTGTGTAGTTCTGGAGTCTGGAAGCCTAAGACCAAGGTACCAGTAGGTTGGTTTCATTCTGAGGCCTTGGTTTACAGACAGCTGCCTTCTCATTGCTTTGTCTCACAGGGTCATCTTTGTGCATGCTCATCCTTGGTGTCTCTTCCCCTTATAAGGATGCCAGTCATATTGGATTTGGGGCTCACCCTAACAGATTCATTTAGTTTAATCACACTCAATACCTGATCTCCAAATACGATTACATTCTGAGATACTGGGGATTGGGACTTTAACATATGAATTTAGGCCCTAGGTGGGGGCAATAGTTGAGTCCCTAATGGATGACCCATGGTCTTCGGTATGATATTTAAGGGCTGTAGAAGAAAGCTTCAAGGCCAGGCTTCTGAGACAGAGTGAGGATAGAAAAAACGTTCAGTTACCCTGAAGCTGAGACTGCCAGGAAGGATTTGTATGGGAGCTTCAGTGATGCTGAGAAACCTCTTCTCTATGCAGGTTGTCTCTGCTTAGGATTGTGTACCTATGTGTAACTGTGTGTGGGGAGTACCGGTGGTTCTTTCTAAGAGCTGTGAGGGAGAATCTGTTCTGTGACCCTCCCTAGCTTTTGGTGGGTTTCTGGCAATCTTTGGTGCGCCTTGGCTTATAGAGCCTCAAAGCATTCTTTATTTCCTGTTCTTCCTGTGTATATGTCTTTCTCCAAATTTTCCCTTTTAATAAGGACACCGGTCTTCTTGGTTTAGGTCCCACCCTAATGACATCATTTTCACTTGGTTATATCTGTAAAGACTGCATCTCCAAATAAGATCACACACTGATATACTGGGGCTTAGGACTTTTAACACCTCCTTTGTGGGAGAGGTACAATGCAAACCATACTAGCCTCTGCAAAAGTAGAGAAATGTCTTTTCCACACGTTGACTGGGGAATGAAGATGAAACTGAGGCCACTCCATGTTGAGGAATGCAGGTGGTGCTGTTGTAGTACGGGACCCTGGACAGAGCTGGTCTGCCCAAAATGGACAAATATGGAGTGGGCCATGGACACTTGAGTCTCTTGCAGCACAAACTCTTATTGAAAGGAAAAAAAAATCCTTTCAAAATGGTTCAGTTAAAAGGTGTGTGTTGCATATGTGTGTGTGAAGAGGCGAGTGGTGTATTTTAAGGATCAGGTGAAATCCAACAGAAATCCAGGAAACCTGAAAGGCAGATCTCCAGAAGGGCCTGAATAAAGGTGGCCCTGGGAACCTCTGCCTTCCTTCTCATGGCAACCCAGCTTCTCTTAACACATCAGTGTTGTGCTCCTTGCTCCCCTTACCAAATCCTTCTAATTCCATCACTCCTTTATAACTTTGATATTCTGATAACACCATAATAGTGGTCCCAGCATGCCACCCACCCCAACTCTGCATGACTTTGCAGTTCAAGAATCCACCAAATCTTCTTCTCTCTGCATTTATTTGTTCAAAGTTCTGAGAGAGAAGTCTGAATGGACTGACTCACATTTTCAAGAAAGTCCACTTAGATCAGAGGCCGTTGCCAACATAGGAGTGAGCCCCACTCTGCTCAAGGGGCTGCTCCTGACTGGTCCAATACACTGTGGTTATGGCTTGGGAACATGCAGCTTGCTACTCATCTCACAGGAGCCATGGGTGGGGATGGATCTTTTGAGTGGGAAGCATGAGTAAAACATGCATCCCAAATACACTCAGGGAAGAACTCTACTACAGAGGGATCAGTTATACTGCTTTTATAGCTCGAGGTAATAATCAAGGAGGAAGGATAGAGAGCATTGTTCACTCACTAACTTGTTGACTCATTTACTTCATTTACTCATTCATTCTTCATTTATTTACTAAATATTCGTTGGGCACTACGCTAGACACTAAAATTACTGGAATTAGGCCAATATGATTCCCACACTGTTGGAGCTGATATTCTAATGGGGAAGACATAAAAGGACTTTGCAGATGAATCAGTAAGCATACAATTATGTTATGAGATGTGCCATTGTAATAAAAATTTGTTCCATGATTGAGAATATTGGAAGGAGGGCTCTTAAATTGGATGGTCTGGGAAGGCCTCTGAGGAGCAATGGGGGAAAGAATTCCAAAGGAAACACTTGGAGGGATCTTAGTACATGTATCTTTGTTATGGAGGTCAACTATATCTTTTGACTGGTCCCCAGAAATTAGTCTGGTGAAACAAACAAACGCTACTGGAAGCCTGATTCCATCCTACTAATTCTTAACTGCCTGGCCTCCCACTTTCTAATGCTTCAGTAATTTGGCATTGTTTAGAAGTGGCTGCTGGGCTGGCTCTTTGAGTCCACATGAGGAGATTGTCCTAATCCCTAGGCTTACAAGATCCTTACAGTCAGTGGCCATCTTGTTCCCAACCTTAATGTTTGTATTTGAATGAGCTCTAACAGACTGTGTTTACTAAGCTCTGCTTTTTCCCAAGATCAGCATCCTTATATTGCTGCTGTATGTTGAGACAGGCAATGTAGTCACCAGAATATTCTAATTTCTGGACCTTTGGACTTATGTTTGTTTGTTTGTTTGTTAGAGTTTACAAACCTTTAATTTAGTAGTCAGTTACACATGGGTGCCACAGTCTGTGTTCTGCAGCAAGTGTTCTACAAATGGGAAATGATAATGCTTATCACCATCCGACTCCAGAGGAATCTGGGTAGGGACACTATAAATGTTCCCTTTAATAGGCACTTTCTCCTTTCTTCCTACTTCATTTAATTGATGTGAGTTCAGGCTGAGTTTGTAACCCTCTTAAGTCTTACTTGGTTTTTAGTTCTCCCTGGAGAAAGTCGTCCCTTGCCACTGTGACCTCACTAGGACACTGTCAGTCTCTGCATTGGTTTAAAGTTACAGTCGCAGTAGCTGGGGCTAGAAGAGGATAGGACTGATAATGATCCCTCTCTAGACATTACTTCAGGACAGTTAGAGGTCCTCTGACAACACGCAAGCCCTTGCGTCCAAGCCTAAACTAAGATAATAGAAGGAAACCTCGGTGGACGCTGTGACTTGCATAAATGGCCCAGGATCCAACACAGATTCTGAACAGAGCAGATGCAGAGCAGGCATTTGTTGGACTGGACTGAGTAGTGACAATTCCAGGCCTGAGACACCATGATCAGCATGTTGGGTTGCAGCAAAAGGACATATATTGTGCCAGCTGAACCCAGAGGGTTTGCCTGGGGAAGTGGGATTGTGCTGCTTGCCTTACTGGTGGTGGTAGTACAGGGTTGTATCAGGAAAGAATGTTCTGGATTGAATAAACGGTCAATGCAAAGGTCCTGAAAAGGAAGCCTCTCTAATGTGTGGGAGTCCTTGTGACTGCTGGAGAGAGCAAGCAAAGGGGCAGAAGTGTAGGAAATGAATTGTCTGAGGGGAGGTTGTAGTGCGTAGTGTCTGGTACACAGAATGACCAGAGCTTTCACTCTAAATGGAAGGGGGTGGGGCATTTTAGGGTTTTCAGCAGAATGGCAGAATCTTCTATCTTGTTTTAAAAGATTATTCTCTTTTATGATGGATAGAGGGTAATTAAATGTGGAAGCAAGGAGGCCAGTTAGGCAACTACTACAATGGCCCTGGCAGGAGATGAGGTGGCCCACACCAGGGAGACAACAGTGGAGGAGGTAAGATGCACTTATTCTGGATGTGTGTGTCGTTGGTGGAACAAATGGGATTTTCTTCATGGATTAGAATTGGGTATGAGAGAAAGAGAGGAATCAGGAGTGACTCCAAGGTTTTTTGGTGTGAACAGCTGGAAATATAGAATTGCATACAGGACTTCATTAAACACTTGATTTGAGTTCTCATCCGCATTGTCATAAATAATACATTGCCTCACTTTTTTCCAGCATGGTACATTTGCAGAGCACTTGTGGTACCATGTTTAAGCACAATGAGAGGTGTGTACTTTTATCATCCTTTCACATGTGAGGAAATTGCGGAGCCAAGACCTTCAAGGTCTCACTGAAATACAACAATTTTCAGATAGTTTTCTTTTCTTATTCATTTATTTATTTATTTATATTTTATATTTTTTTTTATTAACATGTAATGTATTATTTGCTTCAGGGGTACAGGTCTGTGAATCATCAGTCTTACACAATTCACAGCATTCACCATAGCACATACCCTCCCCAATGTCCATCAACCAGCCACCCTATCCCTCTCACGCCCCTCCCCTCCAGGAACCCTCAGTTTGTTTTGTGAGATTAAGAGTCTCTTATGGTTTGTCAGACAGTTTTCTTACAATTCAATCCTGGAGGTACCTCTTCTGTTTTATCGAAGACTCATTTTGCACCTTGTCTTTTAGTTATGTAACCACATGTCATCTCTCCCACTGGACAGCACATTGTCTGAGGGCAGGGCTGTGTTTTGGGGTCAAGTTTGAGTCCGTCAGCCGTAAGGCACTAGCAGAAGAACATTAGAGAAATTAAGCATTATTGTAAACTGGGACAACTTGGGAATCTAGTGGAAGCTATAAACTGTCTTCTTACAAATTTACACATGTGCAGTTTTGCATTTCAATTTCATCAAGGCCTATTCATGGATGTGAGTTAAGTAAGGGCCTGATAAATGTACTCAGTAATTATTTAGTAAATGAATACAATAGACACAACTAAGGCATTCTGCCCAAGGTGTAAAATGTTGGTTTGGGGAGCTGTGAAGAACAAGAAAACTGTTTTTTTAAAGATTTTATTTATTTATTTGAGAGAGCGAGATAGTGAAAGAGAACATGAATCGGGGGAGGGGTAGAGAGAGAGGAAGAAGCAGGTTCCCTGGTGAATGGAAAGCCTGACATGGGGCTCCATCCCATGTCCCTAGGATCATGACCTAAACTGAAGGCAGATGCTTAACAGAGCAAGTCACCCAGGCATCCCAAGAAAACTATTTTTTTTAAAGATTTAGTTATTTATTTGAGAGAGAGAGAGAGAGAGTGTGTGTGTGCACAAGTGGGAGAGGGACAGCAGGAGAGGGCAAGAATCTTAGCAGACTCTTTACTGAGTGTGGAGTCCAACGTGGGGCTCAACCTTACGACCCTGAAATTATGACCTGAGCAGAAATCAAGAGGTGGACTCAACCAACTGAACCACCCAGGCTCTCCAAGAAAACTATTTTTTTTAATTTATTTATTTGACAGACATAGATCACAAGTAGGCAGAGAGGGAGGCAGAGAGAGAGAGGGGGAAGCAGGCTCCCTGCTGAGCAGAGAGCCCAATGCGGGGCTCAGTCCCAGGACCCTGGGATCATGACCTGAGCCGAAGGCAGAGGCTTAACCCACTGAGCCACCCAGGTGTCCCAAGAAAACTATTTTTAACATTTGTTCATAACAATTAAATTCAATAAGCCTGTGCTAAGTGATAGGCCTGAGCTGGTCCTTATAAAAACATAGTCTTTCCACTCAGGAAGCTTACAACCAAGTAGTAATCTCTCTTTCTTCTTTTTGCTTGAGGCAGCAAACAACACCATTATTAGTCCCCATTTCGCAGGTTGGGCATGGGTACACCTTTTGTTTCATGTTACCATAGCTCTGCCATCACACTTGTCATATTTCATGGCAGATTCATGTTTGAGTTATTTGGGTGTTCCATATAATGTAAACTCCATTATGGCAAGACAACGTCTCTTGTTATCCAGCATGGAGCAGGTGCTCAATTAGTAATTGTTGATTGGATGGATGGATGCGTGGGTGGATGAATGGAAGGGAGGGTAGCTGGTTGAGTGGGCTGGATAAGTGGGTAGATGAATGAGTGGGTGGCAGATGGGGATAGGAAGGTGACAGGGTTGGAGGTTTTTCACTTTCTGGTGGCCTCATAAGATTCAGATGGATTGAGCTGCCCTATCTTGATTTCATCTCCTCAACCATATAACCTTTCCCTGTGAGGAGACTGGGTCCTATGAGGGCAGCACAGAAATAACCAGGGTGTTTTTGAACCCTTCCTCAAATATCTGGACCCTATAGTTGGCCACAGTCCCAACCCCACAGTTCTTACCCTGGGACTCTATTCACATGGTCCAGCTGTCCCTTACTGGGACTATGTCTACATCAAGCTAATTTCCCCTCCCTCCTCCCTGCCCTTACCACTTTTTTCTCCACTCACTTCTTCAGGGGCTCTCACTCCATTTCTTCCCCTTGTACACTGACTCTTTCCAGTCTCACTTCCTTCATGGAGCCCCTGTTGATCGCTCTCCTCAGAGTCCACAGCTGCTATGGCCCACAGCCGACCCCTTTATTTTTAAGACATTTCTTGTTTCTTGTGGGTTCAGCTAGATTTCACAAAAACTCCAGGACAGCAGGAGGTACCCCCTCTCACCTTACTTTTCTCACATGCAGGATCCAGCAGAGTACCAGATACTCCCTGTAATGGAGGTGAGGGGCTGAAGAGATCAGCCCTTGATTTCATCATAAAGCCACTCTTCCAACTCTGGCATGTGAATGCATGAACATAAGGGAACATGTGTGTGAGCACATATGTGTGCGCTTATAGCAGCACTGAAAAGGAAAGAGTGAATGCCACCATGATATCTTAGAACAGTGGTTATCAACTTTGACACTGTTGATATTTGGGGACAGATACTTCTTTGTTATGGGGCTGTTCTGTGCATTGTAGGATGTTTAGCTGCATCACTAACCTCTACCGGCAAGATGCCAGGAGCTCCTTCACTTTCCACACCACCACACACACCTTCCAGATTGTGACAACTGAAAATGTCTCCAGACATTGGTAAATATTCATTGGGGGGGGGGGAACTGTCTTTAGTTTAGAATCACTGTTTTAGCGAACTCATGGCAATTCCAACTTTCTCTTGTTGGCTGGCATGTCACTTTTATTCACTAAAAACTCAGTACAGTTGTATGCAGTTTGGCTCCTTCCTGGCTAAGTCACCCTGGACTATTCACTCAATCTTACACTACCTCAATTTCCTCATCTGTAAAACAGAGATGACAGTAATTGTACCCAAGAATTATGGTGAGGATGACGTAGGTGGATAAAGCCCTTGGAATAGTGTCTGGTGCATAGAAAGGGCTCAGTAGAGGTTGTAAATTCTTTGTCCTCTCCTGGTCTGTGGAGGAGCATCTCTTCCTTAGTTACCTCAGCTGTGATTCTCTCACCTTATTCACTACTGACTTGCAGTGGATGTGATCTCTAGCCTTACTGCTGGAAGCTTCTGCTGGGTCATCACTGTTGTCCTCCTGATGCAGCATCAGGATGTTTCCTTGGTGCTAAGCCTGTCAACACCTTGCCCAGAGAGTTCAGGCAAACTATGCATTTTCAGTGAGTGTGTTTCTCTCAAACTGAAAGCTAGTTTAGTTCCCTGCCTAGAGGAGAGACCCTCCAAAGCCCAGTTCAGGGACTAGAGAAGTGAGCTTCAGGCGATTGCAATCTTTTTCTCCATTATTGTTTTTGTTTCTCAGATGCATCAACTTGCCCAAACTCTATTAACACTTGCTATTTGCTGAAGCTTTTGTTTTCAAACATGTCAGCAAAGAGCAGGGCCCCAGATGAGGTATGAATCCATCCTAAAGATCACAGGGCACCTGATGGCTACCATCAAAATTGACAACCAAGCTGTGTCAACATCTCCTGAAGTAATCTCAAGAAATTCAAGAAAGCATTTAGCCAGAAGAAGGGGCATATTTTGTCCTTCATCTTCACATCCCTCCAGTTCAACAAGTATTTATTAAAGCTCAGTAAATATTGATTGAACTTCTACTGTGGGGCTGGTACTGTTCTCAGCACTGGAAATTCAGTGGTCTCAAGGGAAACTGTCTTCACCCTCACTGACACTAGAAAAGAAACTAGAAACACTAGAAAAGAAAATGAACAGGTATGGTATATGTGTACATACCATATATATATATGTGTATATATATATACACACATGCACACATATATACATATATGCATATATATGTATACTGAGTATATATTCAATACACACACATACCTACATATATACATATATACATACACACAAACACACAATAAATTATAACATCATAAATGAGCTGGTAAGGGAAGCAGGGACTTTGGACTCTGATCTGGGCTTGAATCTACTTTTTACCACTTTCTAGCCATGTGGTCATGGGCAAGTTTCTTAATCTCTCTTTGAGTTTCTCATATGTTACATGAGGGTATTACCTTGGAGGAGTACTGTGAAGTTGAAAGGAGGTGATACTCATAGAATGCTAGGGATTTTATCTGTTTTATCTGTCACTGCCACTCCAGTATCCAGAATAGAAACTAGCACATAGTAGATGTGCAAATGAATGTCTCTTGAAATCATATATGCCTGGTACACAATATATACCCAATAAGTGTTTACCATTTGGGGGGGAGTGGCAAGCAGTGTGTACAGTACTTAGGTTTATTCCTAGGTATCTTATAGTTTTGGGTGCAATTGTAAATGGGATTGACTCCTTAATTTCTCTTTCTTCTGTCTTGTTGGTGGTGTAGAGAAATGCAACTGATTTCTGTGCATTGATTTTATATCCTGACACTTTACTAAATTCCTGTACAAGTTCTAGCAGTTTTGGCGTGGAGTCTTTTGGGTTTTCCAC
>PISX010022251.1:0-31956 GCA_004024625.1 Mellivora capensis | reverse complement strand
TAAATTAAAAAAAAAAAAAAGATTTTCTTCACTCCATTGTATTGCCTTTGCTCCTTTGTTAAAGATCAGTTGACTATATTTATGGAGGGTCTATTTCTGGGCTCTCCATCCTTCCATTGATCTTTTTGTCTGTTCTTTCACCAGTACTACATTATCTTGATTATTGTAGCTTTAGAGTATATCTTGTTAGTGTCAGTCCATCACCGTTGTTCTCTTCCAATATTGTGTTGGGTATTCTGGATCTTTTGCCTCTCCATTTAAGCTTTTTTTTTTTTTTTTTAAGATTTTATTTATTCATTTGACAGACAGATCACAAGTAGTCAGAGAGGCAGGCAGAGAGAGAGAGGAGGAAGCAGGTTCCCCACTGAGCAGAGAGCCCGATGCGGGGCTCGATCCGAGAACCCTGAGATCATGAACTGAGCCGAAGGCAGAGGCTTTAACCCACTGAGCCACCCAGGCGCCCCTCCATTTAAGCTTTAAAATCAGTTTGTTTGTTGACATCCACAAAATAATTCACTGGGATTTTCATTGGGAGTGCATTGAATCCATAGATCAAGTTGGGAAGAACTGACATCTTGACAATATTGAGTATTCCTATTCATGAACATGGAATATCTTGCCATTTATTTAGATTTTCTGATCTCATTCATCAGAGTTTTGTAATTTTCCTCAGAGGGATCGTATACATATTTTGTTAGATTTATACCTAACTATTTCAGTTTGGAGGATGCTAATGTAGATGGCATTATGTTTTTAATTTCAAATTTTACTTGTTCATTGATGGTATATTAAAAAAAAAAAAAAGTTGAGGGCGCCTGGGTGGCTCAGTCAGTTAAGCCACTGCCTTAGGCTTGGGGCATGATCTCGGGATTCTGCGATTGAGCTCCATGTCTGGCTCCCCACTCAGCAGGGAGTCTGCTGCTTCCTTTCCCTCTGCCCATCCCCCGGCTCTCTCTCTCTCAAAAAAAAAAAAAAAATGTTGAGGGGCACCTGGGTGACTCAGTCATTTGGGTGTCTCACTCTTGATTTTGGCTCAGGTCACAATCTCAGGGTCATGGGATTGAGCCCCATGTTGGGCTCCATGCTCAGTGAGGAGTTTGCTTGGGATTCTTTCCCTCTCTTTCTCCCTCTCCTCCTCCCCCCACTCATGCTTGTTTTCTTTTTTCTCTCTCTTTTAAAATAAATAAATGTTGGGTGGTTCAGTCGACTGAGCGTCTGCCTTCAGCTCAGGTCATGATCCCAGGACTTTGGGATCCAGCCCCGGGATTGGGCTCCCTGCTCAGTAGGGACCCTGCTTCTCCCTCTGCCTGCTGTTCCCCCTGCCTGCCACTCTCCCTGCTTGTGCTCTCTCTCTCTCTCTCCATCAAATAATAAATAAAAATCTTATTTAAAAGAAAGAATTTAAAGTAAATCTTTTTTACTATTTTTTTAAAATTTATTTATTTGTTAGAGAGAGAGAGAGAGAGCACAGGCAGACAGAGTGGCAGGCAGAGGCAGAGGGAGAAGCAGGCTTCCTGCCGAGCAAGGAGCCCGATGTGGGACTCGATCCCAGGACGCTGGGATCAGGACTTGAGCCGAAGGCAGCCGCTTAGCCAACTGAGCCACCCAGGCGTCCCAAAATAAATCTTTTTTAAAAAGCAGTTGACTTTTGTATATTAACCTTATATCCTGCAACTTTACTGTAATCACTTATTAATTATAGGAATTTTTGTTGATTCTTTTGGATTTTCTACGTAGATGATTATGCCATCTGCCAACAAAGATAGTCTTATTTCTTCCTTCCCAATCTGCATACCTTTTACTTCCATTTCTTGTCTTACTGCATTAGCTAGGACATCCAGTACAATGTTGAAAAGTAGTGAGAAGAAACATCCTTTCCTTGTACCTGATCTTAGTGAGAAAGCTTCAAGTTTCTCAATGTTAAGTATGATGTTAGCTGCACATTTTTTTTAGAGATGTTCTTTTATCAAATTGAGCAAGTTCTTCTCTCTTCTTAGTTTGCTGAAGGTTTTTATCATTGCGTAGGATTTTATCAAATGTTTTTTCTGCATCCACTCATCTGATCATGTGATTTTTCTTCTTTAGCCTACTGATGTGATAGATTACATTAATTAATTTTTGAATGTTGAACCATCCTTGCATACTTGGGATAAATCTCACTTGGTTGTGATGTGTAATTCTTTTCATACATTGCTGGGTTTTATTTACTTATCTTGTTTAGGATTTTTTTGTTGTTTAGGATTTTTTTTTTAAAGATTTATTTATTTACCAGGGCACCTGGGTGGCTTAGTCATTAAGCATCTGCCTTCGGCTCAGGTCGTGATCCCAGGGTCCTGGGATCAAGCCCTGCATCAGGTTCCCTGCTCGGCAAGAAGCCTGCTTCTCCCTCTCTCTCTGCTGCTCCCCTGCTTGTGTTCCCTCTCTCGCTGTGTCTCTCTGTCAAATAAATAAATAAAATCTTAGAAAAAAAAGATTTATTTATCTTAGAGCATGCATATGCATGCATGAGTCGGGGTAGGGCGCTTAAGGAGAGGAGAGAGAATCCTTAAGCAGATTCCCCATTGAGTGTAGAGCCAGTATGGGCTTAATTCCAGGATCCTGAGATCATGACCTGCTAATGTTGAGGATTTTTGAATTCATGTTCATGAGTGACATTGGTTTGTGTTTTCTTTTCTTTTTCTCTTTTTTTTAACAGATTTAATTTTTAAAAAAGATTTAATTTACTTATTTATTTAAGAGTGCTCAAGCAGCGGGAGGAACAGAGGGAAAGGGACGAGCAGACTCTGTGCTGAACGCAGAGCCTGGTGTGAGGCTCAATCCCCGGACCCTGAGATCATGACCTGAGCCTAAATCAAGAGTCAGACACTTGACCAGCTGAGCCACCCAGGTGCCTCTGACCCCTTTATTATTATGTAATGCTCCTTTTTATTCCTGTTAATGTTCCTGGCCAGAAGTATGAAATCAAGGTGTGAGCAGAGTCATAATCTCTCTGGAGGCACTCATCAGAATCCTTTCCTTGCCTCTTCCAGCTTCTGGTGGCTGCTGGCATTTGGGGAGTTATGGCCACATCACTCCAGTCTCTGCTTTTGTCTTAACGTCACCTTCTCCTCTTTGTGTGTATCTCCCTTTGCCTTTCTCTTACAAGGAAGTCTGTGATGGCATTGAGGGCCTAGGTGCATCATCCAGGATAACCTCTTTGTATCAAAATCCTCAGTTTGATCATCATATAGGTAACGTGAGATCTAGGAATTAGGACGTGGACATATCTTTGGGAGATGTTAGGGGTTGAATTGTGTCTCCTAAAATTCACATGTTGAAGTGCTAGCCCCAAATATCTTAGAATGTGATTTGGAAATTGGATTCCAATTTGGAATTTGGAAATAGGATTTGGAAATAGGATTGTTGTAGATACAATTAGTTAATATGAGATCATATTAGAGTAGGTTGGGCCCATGATCCAGTATAACTGGTGTCATTATAAATGGAGAAAATTGGACACAGATGTGCAGCCAGGGAGGACACCATGTAAAGATTGGAGTTATGCTACCACAAACCAAGGAACACCAGAGATTGCTAGCAAACCATCAGAAGCTAGGAGGTGAGCATGGAACAGATTTTCCCTCACATCTTCAGAAGGAACCAGCTGTGCTGACACCTTGATTTCAGACTTCTGACCTGTAGAATTGTGAGACAATAAATTTGTTGTTTTAGGGCAGCTCCAGCAAACTAAAATGGGAACCATTATCAGCCTACCACACTATGGTTGAAATCTGTTATTTGCTATAGTGAGTTGTTACCAAGAAGTGAGGACGAGGAGTACCAGAGTCTTCGTTTATCCCTGACATCCATCAGTATGCTCAATGGCCTTTTTATTTATCCTTTCTCTCCTCTTTTCCCTTAACAGATGGGGCTGTTGTAATGTGATATGAAGGTTAATAGGATCCCATTAGCACCTCCTGGTTTGTCTACATTCTGATATAATAGGATGGGAGGTTCTATATAAATGAAACAATTTGTTATCATTTTAGACCAGAATCAAAAATTGAATATGGATTTTCACAAATGTCTAGTGAGAGATCTTGTGCACACAAAGGGATCTGTTGTAAGAATAAAAAAGTCAAGACATTTCCGTTTGTGTATTTTGCCAGGTATCTCTAACCTTGAGTAAGACTGGGGACAGGTTTCCAAAATTAGCCCATGAATAATTTTCTCAGTTCAGTCAGACTCCTGTTAGCTTTTGTGGGCTCAATTTAATAAAAAAAAAAATACTTGGATATCTGCAGTGTGCTACACACCATGCTAGATACTAGTGACAGAAAGAGGTATCAAAGTATTCACTGTCTCATAAGGGAGTCAGACACATAAAAATGTAATTACATTATAGTATGATAAATGTAATAATATAAGTATTTGCAAGTTCAGAGAGCTCTGGTAGACATCAGGGAAGATTTCCTGGAAGAGGTGATGTTTTAACCGGTTTAGAAAAAGATCAACAAAAATTTGCCAAAAATATTTTTTTGCCAGACGGAGAAGATAGAGATGAACGTTAGAGAGAAGAATATCCCAAACATAAGAGAACACCAGACACAAAAGAATGAAACAGCATGGTGTGTTCCGAGAAACTGCAGGTAGCTTGATATTGATGGAGCACAGATTGTGATGAGGCTGGGAAGATTAGCAGGGGCAGTTTCCCCAGCACCTGATGCTGCTGCTGTAGTGGATAACTATGATAGTCTTGAAGCATGTGGATAAGTGTGACTGCTGGGCAGCATCGGTTCCATTTTGCCCCCTCCCTGCCTGCATTCTTTTTTTTTTTTTTTTAAGATTTTATTTATTTATTTGACAGAGAGATCACAAGCAAGCAGAGGAGAGGGGGAAGCAGGCTCCCCCCGAACAGAGAGCCCAATGCGGGGCTCGATCCCAGGACCCTGAGACCATGACCTACGCTGAAGGCAGAGGTGGTGCCCCCCTGCATTCTTTTAATGTAGACCTCTATTCATTGGCCAGCATTCCAAAAAAATACCTTGTATGGGTTTAAAAAAAAAAATCCAACATATAAGGAGTTTCCTATTTGCTTGGTTTTATTTCAAAGCTTTCCAAGTTATACACAAAGATAATCAGCTGAATGTATCAGTAAGTCAGGGTTAAGGCTTTCTTTCTTTCTTTCCTTAATTTCATCAAATTAAGGAGGCAAGGCAGAATCAGTGCATTTCACAAGTTCCTGGCTTATTCAAGAGACTTGCCAAACCATTTGAATCTTTGTCTATTTCTTTACTAGCCTATAACCTTTTCTGTAGTCATTAAAGCTCTGGATAGTTAAACTTTGATAGTTTGTTTGAAACAAAAACACATTGCTGCATTTTTGAATTATTTTTGAATGAGTGCGTGTAATCTTGTAAGCTTGCCCCAGCCATTGAAACACTCAAAAGTTTTGAAGTTTTGAAGACTGAGGTATCTACATCTCTTTCTCCTTCCCTTTCTCTTCTATTCTTGTCCTTTCTTCCTTTCCTCTCTTTCTCTCTCTCTTTTTCTCTGTCCCACTTTCTCTCTTTCAGGCCCAGTTTTTCTTTTGACTGAACTGTTACAGTACCAAGTTGTATTTAAGTCCTTAAAGGGGCAGAATTTTTAGCTATTGTATTCTCTGTAGTGTGATTCATAGTACATTGCTCTGCTCAGCTCATTGTAAGCATTCAGAATCTCCTGTATTATTACCAAGAAGTGTTTAGAGTATTCTTTTTGCATAATGAAATTTTCGTCAGCCCAAGAGAAAACCACAATGTAGTAAATTATCCCAACTTTGATGGTTAAGAGCCACACTGTTCACACTGTATGTTTGTCTTTCCTACCCATGTGTAAGATCCAGGCACAACAACACTAGCTGTGTGGCAGAATAGATGTGGTCTTATTCAAAATAGAAGTGACGTCTTATTCAAGGGCTCTGTACCTTATAATATCCTGATAAGAATTTGGGAAGAGAGATGAGATTGAAAAACACAAATGTGTGATGTCCAAAAGAACTTATAGGACTGGGCGATAATCATTTTGACCCAGAAAGCTTTCCTTGCTTTGTTAAGAACTAAAGTTATTCCTTTGGGAAGTTTAATAGTACCCCAGCTAAGCAGATACATTTGAGAAGTAGAATACTATAAGATCTACCATTAGGCAGGAGCTATGGAGAAACAATTAGCCATGTTAACTGACACAGTTCCAAGCCCTGCTGAATTGCTGTTGGGATTTCTGTGCTCCTAGGCACTGGTCCTTTAAAGTTTGTTGAGCATAAGTGGCACCTGGATGGCTCTGTTGGTTAAGGTTGATTTAGTGGTTAAGCATCCGACTCTGGACCTCAGCTCAGTTTTTGATCTCCGGGTTGTGAATTCAACCCCCACATTGAAAAAAGAAAAAAAGTTGAACATTTAATCCATCCAAGTAAGTCACCACTATCTAAAGAAAGGTAATGGGTCTGTTGTTCATGCTTAAGCACAGTTCCCAAGAGTGCCCTGGAGTTTAATGCACGGTCACCCATTATGTGTTTGAGGGAGAAACAGGAATAAAAGAAGATGCGGGTCAACCTAAACCTCCATATGTTACTGAAGAGGATCTCTAACTGCCTCGGGTTCAAGAGCAGCATGACAAGGTGCCTCTCTCTTACCATTTTGTCCTTCCCTAAAGCCGGAACAAATGTATAGCCATTGTTTGTAAGAACCCCGTGGCAATAGGTGATGATGAGATGAAGTAATTTATTGGTATACTATGCTAAAGTGAAAATGGAGTTCTGCATTAAGGTATAGCTGATAAATATTCATGAAGATGTGGAATGAGATACTGTCTTCCATGTTCCATTTTCAAGTTCCTTAATAGAAATGAGGAAGAATCTATATATCCTGAAATTCGTCATCTATTTGTTAGAAATGGTTTCAGCTGCAGCTACTTCCTGTAGCTTAAAACTTTGTGAACACTTGTAACGTTAGAAGTCGAGAATTAAGACTGTTTGAGCAGCTAAACAAGGTTATTGAGGGTTCTTTCTGCCTTTCAGCTCCACCATTTTTAGCACTTACCTTTTAGTCTCAAGTTTGTTGCCTCACAGTCAAGGATGAGCAAGGAAAGAAAAGAAGTAGCACTAGGAACTTTCCTCTTGTAGTTTCCTCTTTATAAGGAAACAAAAGTGTTCCCAGAAGTTCAGTCTTTTATCCCAGTCCCCAGTGGATTTCTGTGGCCTAAACTGTGTGACAGCTTTAATCCTACCTGCATGGGAGGCTAAGGAAGTGAGTATCTGGCTTTTCTGTGTTTATAGTGGGAAGCAAACCAGGGAGAAAGGTTGGGAATGGGGGGATTGGGTTAAGAAACCAATAGTGTCTTCCTCAAACCTATTACCTCTTCCCTGTCTCTGCACTACTGCCACCCCCTTTCACCAGTCAGTCCAGTATGTAAGGCATTAATTGGCAGTAGTCTTTTCAGTATCTCAGAGTCTAATAAGCCATATAGATTTCCAGTTTTAAAGTCCTTGGATCCAGAATTTAATTATGGCCTTACTGGAAAAAGTCACAGGGAATATTATTGAAAGGAGAGGGATTCTGGGAAGGTGGCAGAGTAGGAAGCACCAGGAATTGGTCTCCCCTCCTAGACAACAGTTACACTGGCAGAATCTGTTTGATAGAAGAATTTGGGAATTCTGGAGTCTGTTAAAGGCTTATAACTTATAGGGGGAAAGGATTAGAAGGTAAACTGTGGGGGCACTTGGGTGGCTCTGTGGGTTAAAGCCTCTGCCTTTGGCTCAGGTCATGATCCCAGGGTCCTGGGATCGAGTCCCGCATCAGGCTCTCTGCTCAGCAGGGAGCCTGCTTCCCCCTCTCTCTCTGCCTGCCTCTCTACCTACTTGTGATCTCTGTCTAATAAATTTTTTTAAAAATATTTTAAAAATAATTAAAAAAAGAAGGTAAATTGTGGTTAATTTTAATCAATTTCTGTGTTCAGCACAGTAGTAGCTATTCTCCCCCACCCCCAGGCAGGAGCCAGGCAGCTATGCATGTGTTCTTAGAGCAGCTTATACATAGCATATGGGAGCTAGAATGGTCAGAAAGAACCCTGTCTTCCAAATATCAGATTGCTGCTCTGATTATTCATTGGTGCTCCTGATCTCAGAGGTGTAGACAGAGAGGTAGGTAGCCATTTTTATTGCACCTCCTCTCATTGTTGCAAGCACCTCTGCATCCACTGAAGTGACTTCCAAGGGGTTTAAAAGGCCTGCACTGCTCCTGCCCACTTTATTCTTCACTTTTCCCCCTTTTGGGAGCCAGGCGTTAAGGACTAAGGCCCTTAGAAACAACTGCATATATAAGAAAATTGGAAAATGAGTGTGTGAGCCCAGGGAAGGGCTCAGAAAAGACCTAAGAAGATAGTAAGTTTATGCCTCAGTCTGATCCTCAGCACAGAGACACCCTACATCAATCAAAAACACTGAAACAATAATAAAAATCAGCAAGGCTTGGGGAAGGGGTAGAATCTGATTTCCAGAGTTACTACTTTATTAAATAGCTTCAGATGCCCAGTTTTGGGGGCACCTGGTTGGCTCAGTCAGTGGAGCATGCAACTTGATCTCAAGGGTTTAAGTTTGATCCCCATGTTGAGTATAGAGATTACTTAAAATCTTAGGGGGTGCCTGGGTGGCTCAGTGGGTTAAAGCCTCTGTCTTCGGCTCAGGTCATGATCCCAGGGTCCTCGGATCAAGCCCCGCATCGGGCTCTCTGCTCTGCAGCGAGCCTTCTTCCCTTCCTCTCTCTCTGCCTGCCTCTCTGCCTACTTGTGATCTCTGTCTGTCAAATAAGTAATAAATAAAATCTTTAAAAAATAATAATAAAATCTTAGAGGCGCCTGGGTGGCTCAGTTGGTTAAGTGTCTGTCTTCGGCTTGGGTTGTGGTTCTGGGATCCTGGGATTGAACCCTGTGTCTGGCTTCCTGCTCAGCAGGGAACCTGCTTCTCCCTTTCCCTTTGCCTGCCACGCCCCCTGCTTGTATTCTCTTACTCTCTCTCTCTCAAATAAATAAAATATTTAAAACAAATAAATAAAAAATAAAATCTTAAATAAATAATTCCCAGTGTTGAAGGAAAAAATAAATTAACAGAAACTCCCTGAAAAAGACCTAATAGCAGATCTACTAGACAAAAACTTTAAACAACTGTCTTAAAGATATTCAAAGAACTAAAGGAAGTATAGCCAAAGTTAAGAAAACAGTGTGTGAATAAAATGAAAATATCAACAAGGAGATAGAAAATCTAAAAAGAAACCAAAAAGAAATACTGGAACTAAAAAGTACAATAACTGAAATGAAAAATTTAGTAGAGGGATTTGAAGGTAGATTTGAGCAAACAGAAGAAAGAATCTCCAAACTTGAAGATAGGATAATAAAAGTTATCAAGTGTGAGGAACAGAAAGTAAGAAGATTGAAGAAAAGCAAACAGACCTAGAGGACCAATATGATACAATTAAGTGGACCAACATACACATTGTGGTAGCCCCAGAAGAAGAGAGAGAGAGAGAGAGAGAGGAGCAGGGGGAATATTTGAGGAAATAATGGCTGAACACTTTCTGAATCTAACAAAAGACATGACTTATAAACATGCAAGACACTCAACAAACTGCAGGTAAGATGAACTCAAAGAGACTCAGACCAAGACACATTATATATAAATAAACTTTGAAAAGACAAAGATAGAATCTTGAGAACAGGGCGCCTGGGTGGCTCAGTGGGTTAAGCCGCTGCCTTCGGCTCAGGTCATAATCTCAGGGTCCTGGGATCGAGTCCTGCATCGGGCTCTCTGCTCAGCAGGGAGCCTGCTTCCCTCTCTCTCTGTCTCTGCCTGCCTTTCTGTCTACTGTGATCCCTCTCTGTCAAATAAATAAATAAAATCTTTTAAAAAAATTAAAAAAAAAAAAAGAATCTTGAGAACAGCAAAAAGGAAGTGAAAAGGAAGTGAACTATCACATACAAAGCATCCTCCATAATATTATCAGATTTCTTTTTTTTTTTTAAGATTTTATTTTTTTTTTTATTTGAGAAAGAGCACAGCAGAGGGAGGAACAGAGGGAGAGGGAGAAGCAGACTCCCTGCAGAGCAGGAGTCCAGTATAAGGCTCGATCCCAGAACTCCAGGATCATGACCTGAACTGAAGGCAGATGCTTAACAACTGAGCCACCCAGGTGCCCCTATTATCAGATTTCTGATGAGAAACTTTGGAAGTCAGAAGACAGTGGGATGATATATGTGAAGTGCTAAAGGAAAACAACTGGCAATCAAAAATCCTATATCCAGCAAAACTGCCCTTCAAAAGTGAGGGAGGGGTGCCTGGCTGGCCCAATAACTGAAATGCATGGCTCTTGATCTTGTGGTTGTAAGTTCGAACCCCACATTAGGTGTAGAGATTACTTAAAAATAAAATCTTTAAAAACAAAAAACAAAAGTGAGAGAGCCGGGCGCATGGGTGGCCCAGTGGGTTAAAGCCTCTGCCTTCAGCTCAGGTCATGGTCCCAGGTTCCTGGGATCGAGCCCCGCATCGGGCTCTCTGTTCAGCAGGAAGCCTGCTTCCTCCTCTCTCTCTCTCTGTCTCTCTGTGTCTCTCTCTCTGCCTGCCTCTCTGCCTACTTGAGATCTCTGTCAAATAAATAAAATTTCAAAAAAATTTTTTTTAATTTTTTAAAAATTAAAAAAATTTTAAAAAGTGAGAGAGAAATTACAGTATTCCCGGATAAATGGAGACTGAGGGAGTTCATGACCACTAGACCTACCCCAAAAGAAATGCTTGAGGGAGTCCTGAAAGGTGAAAGGATTCTAGTCAGTATCCCAAATTACAAAAAATCCATTTACAATTGCATCAAAAAGAATTAAAAACTTGGGAATTAACTTAAGGAGGTGAAAGACTTAGTGAAAACTGCAAAAGAGTGCTGAAATTTAAAGAAGATGTAAATAAATGGAAACACATCCTAGGGCGCCTGAGTGGCTCAGTTCGTTAAGCATCTGCCTTCGGCTCAGGTCATGATCCCAGGGTGCTGGGATCTAGCCCGATGTTAGGCTCTCTGCTCAATGGGGAGCCTGCTTCTCCCTCTCCCTTTGTCTGCCACTCCCCCTGCTTGTTCTCTTGCTCTCTCTCTCAAACAAATAAATAAAATCTTGAAAAAAAAAAAGTGGAAACACATCCCATGTCATGGATTGGGAGATTTAATATTGTTAAAATATCAGTACTACCCAAAGCAATAAGGTTCAATGCAGTGTCTATCAAAATCCCAATAACATTTTTTATTAGTAGAAAACCCATCCTAAAATGCGTATATAATCTCAAGGGACCCTGAATAGCCAAAGCAGTTTTGAAAAAGAACAAAATTGGAGGACTCACACTTCCTGATTTCAAAACTTAGCGCAAAGCTACAGTAATCAAGGAGCGCCTGGGTGGCTCAGTGGGTTAAGCCTCTGCCTTTGGCTTAGGTCATGATCTCAGAGTCTTGGGATTGAGCCCCACATTGGGCTCCCTGCCTCTGCCTACTTGTGATCTCTTCTCTCTCTCTCTGTCAAATAAATAAATAAAATCTTAAAAAAGAAAAAAAAAGCTACAGTAATCTAAACACTGTGATAGTGGCATAAAAACAGACATACAGGCCATTGGAATTGAATAGAGATACCAAAAATAATTCCTCATATATACAGCCAAATGATTTTTTTTTTTAAGATTTTATTTATTTATTTGTCAGAGAGAGAGCGAGAGAGTAAGCACAGGCAGACAGAGGGGGAAGCAGGCTCCCCGCCGAGCAAGGAGCCTGATATGGGACTCAATCCCAGGACGCTGGGATCATGACCTGAGCCGAAGGCAGCCGCTTAACCAACTGAGCCTCCCAGGCGTCCCCAGCCAAATGAATTTTGAGGAGGGTGTCAGGACCATTCAGTGGAGAAAGAACAGTCTTTTCAAGAAATGGTGCTGGGAAAACTGGATCTCCACATGCAAAAGAATAAACTTGGACCCCTCCCTAACACCATATATAAAAATTAATTCAAAATGGATCAGGGACCTAAATGTAAGACCTAAAACAGTAAACTCTTAGAAGAAAACATAGGACAAAAGTTTCATGATACTGGGTTTGGCAATGATTTCTTGGAAAAGAAAAAAATAGACACATTGAATTTCATTAAAATTTAAAAATTTTTGTACATTTAAAGACACTGTCAAGGGTGCCTGGCTGGCTCAGTTGGTAGATCATGTGACTCTTGATCTGTTATCATGATGAAGAGAGGGGCTCATGAGTTTGAACCCCGTGTTGGGCATGGAGCCTACTTAAAAAATAATAATAAAAATTTTTTTTAAAAGACACTGTCAGAGGTGGGTAGGTGGATGGGTTAAATAGTTCATGGGGATTAAGGAGGGCACTTGTGGTAAGCACGGGGTATTGTAGGGAAGTATTTAATTGTTATGTTGTACACGTGAAACTAATATTATGCTCTATGTTACCTAACTGGAATTTGAATAAGAACTTAAAAAAAAAAACACGCAAATTACATACAAATAAAAAATAAATGACATATCTTTTTTTTAAATGATATATCTTAAAAAAAAAAAAAAAGACACCGTCCACAGTATAAAAAGACAACCCAAACAATAGGAGAAAACATTTATAAATCATATATCTAATAAGGGTTTAATACCCAGAATATATAGAGAGCTCTGAAACTCAAGAGCAAAACAACTTGATTAAAAAACAAGTAAAGGACTTGAATAGACATTTCTCCTAAAAAGGCTAATGAGCACATGAAAAGGTGCTAAACATTACTAATCATTAGGGAATTGCAAACCAAAACTACAGTGAAATACCACTTTACCCCCATTAAGATGGCTACTTTAAAACAAACAGAAAAGAACAAGTGTTGACAAGGATGTGGAGAAATCGGAACCCTTGTGCACTATTGATGCGAATATAAAATGATATAGCCAATGTGGAAAACAGTATAGTGATTACTTAACAAATTAAAAATAGAATTACCATATGATCCAGCAATGCTACTTCTAGGTATATACCCAAAAGAATTGAAGAGATTCAATTGGAGAGATTTTTTTTTTTTAAGATTTTTATTTATTTGACAGAGATCACAAGTAGGCAGAGAGACAGGCAGAGAGAGGAGGAAGCAGGCTCCCCGCTGAGCAGAGAGCCTGATGCGGGGCTCGATCCCAGGACCCTGAGATCATGATCTGAGCTAAAGGCAGAGGCTTTAACCCACTGAGCCACCCAGGCACCCCTGGAGAGAGATTTCTTGAAGAGATATTTATACACCCATATTTATAGCAGCATTATTCACAATAGCTAAAATGTGGAAACAACCCAAATGTCCGTCATTGACTGGTGAATAGATAAATAGAATGTGGTATATACATACAATGGGATATTATTTAGCCTTAGAAAGGACGGAAATTCTGCAGTATACTACAACACGAATGAACTTTGAAGACCTGTTAAGTGAAGTAAGTCACAAAAAGACAAATCCTCCACTTATATGAGGTACTTAGTGTAGTCAACATCATAAAGACAGAAAGCATCGTGGTGGTTAACAGGGGCTGGGGAAAGGGGCAATGGGAAGTTATTGTTTAGTAGGTTTAGAGTTTAGTTTTACAAGATGAAAAGAGTTACAGGGATGGATGGTAGTGATGGTTGCACGACTGTGAGTGTGTTTAATACCACTGAACTGTACGCTTACAGATGGTTACAGTGGTAACTTATGTGTATTTTATGACAATAAAAAATTAAAAAAGAAGAAGAAAAAGATTTATGCTTGCTGGTTTACTATGATACTAGGGAATACCATAGAAAAATAAGTTGAGACGTTTGGGACTTTGGCTAAGGATATTGATACCTGAAATAAGATTACATTTCTCAGTTGGATTGAAGAGCAAGCAGAATTTAAAAACAAATCACCCAACCTTTCCCAACTTAAACTGATAAGAAATTATATTTGCCACGCTCTTTTTCCTATGGTCCTCAGTCCCTCTTGGAGTGGGCCTATATGACCTTTGGAGCTCAGTTTCCATTTTGTTGTGATTTATTGAGTAGCAGCAACTTACTTAGCACAAGACACCACCTTGGGGTCATGATTTTTCACATTGTCATAAACAAAAGGAAGGAACAAGGAACCAAAATTAAAGTTAATGATCAGGTATGGCATAATGTGTGGAATCGAGCCCCACATCGGGCTCCCTGCTCGGTGGGAAGCCTGCTGCTTCTCCCACTCTCCCTGCTTGTGTTCCCTCTCTCACTGTCTCTCTGTCCATCAAATAAATAAAATCTTTGAAAAATTTTTTGAAAAAGTACTCTTCTCTCCACCAACTGATTTGTTGTCTAGATTGTAATATACCTTTTCCTCTTGTCAGTTTCTCCAATGTACACGTCATAAAAGGAAGAATCCAGTTTTTCACACTCTTTGATTCCTGTGGGATGCTGATATTGTGCTCTGTAAAATTTAAGTTATTGGGATCCTAAAAGACAGTGCTTTTATTAAAAAGATGTGTTTAAAATCACCACTGGTGGGACGCCTGGGTGGCTCAGTTGGTTGGACGACTGCCTTCGGCTCAGGTCATGATCCTGGAGACCCGGGATCGAGTCCCGCATCGGGCTCCCAGCTCCACGGGGAGTCTGCTTTTCCCTCTGACCTTCTCCTCGCTCATGCTCTCTCACTGCCTCTCTCTCAAATAAATAAATAAAATCTTTAAAAAAAATAAAAATAAAAAAAAAATAAAATAAAATCACCACTGGTGATTTGAGGAGTGAAGAAAGAAAAGGTTGCTGTTTCTGAATTGACATCTTTTTTTTTTTTTTTTTTTTTAATTTGTCAAAGAGAGAGAGAGCGAGCACAGGCAGACAGAGTGGCAGGCAGAGGCAGAGGCAGAGGGAGAAGCAGGCTCCCTGCCGAGCAAGGAGCCCCATGCGGGACTCGATCCCACGACGCTGGGATCATGACCTGAGCCAAAGGCAGCCGCTCAACCAACTGAGCCACCCAGGTGTCCCTGAATTGACATCTTTTGCACAGAACATTTTAGTTGGTAGTAAAATAAAGTTCAGCAATGGACTCGGTTACCTGAAGAAAGTGAATTGACCCATAAGACATGGTATCAATGTCCTTTCATACTACAGTGGTATAACTCCAGCATGCTGAAATTACCATAAATGCCTTTCCATAATAAAGGGAATCTGGTATCTAACAAAATAGTGGAGAGGATACATGAATTCTCATTTATTCAAGTAATAAAGTATACTTTGGAAATGGTGATGGAAAGGCATCAGATCATTCTGCAAGTGTGCCCTGTTAAAGTCTTAAGACCCAAAGGTGATAAAGTTTTTGAACAGTTATTTTCATTATCACTCTATAAAACGTAACCACTCCAACAGGAATTTACTGAGCACCTACTGTGTGCTCACCTCTAGGCCAAGCCCCAAGATGCGGCAAGTGGGAGGGTAAAGAATAAGTGTAGGAAACATTTTTAACCCTTTAGAGGCATGAGAGAAGTGTTCAAAAAGCAATTGAATTTCAGCTGGGCCTTGGAAAAATGGTAGGATTTGAACAGAGGGAGAGAGGAAGACATGGCAGAAAATAGGCAAATTGTGTGGAGGCACCAAACTGAGAACAAGGAGACTTTGCAGATCAGTAGAGAGAGTGACCTGGATAGAAAACATCAGTGAGGGACTCCTGGGTGGCTCAGTTGGTTAAGCGGCTGCCTTTGGCTCAGGTCATGATCCCGGTGTCCTGGGATCGAGTCCCGCATGGGGCTCCTTGCTCGGCAGGGAGCCTGCTTCTCCCTCTGCCTCTGCCTGCCACTCTGTCTGCCTGTGCTCGCTCTCTCGCTCTCTCTCTGACAAATAAATAAATAAAATCTTAAAAAAAAAACAAAACATCAGTGAAAGAGCAGGAAAAACTAAGTTCTAAAAATACAAGAGGACCAGAAAACTAATGCATTTTATATTCCTATAAAATCTCCTTTCAGAATGATTTCAGCTCCCTTCTCTTCAGAAACAAGAAATTCTTTTCAGTGATTTAAATCCCCTTTGTTGCCATTTTGACTTTTTCTTGTTGTCTTAATTTTTGAAATTTTGTTTCTTATTCTAAGCACCTTGCATTGGAATATTCTCAACCTGCTGTGGCCCTAGCCTCTAGTTCCATTGGAAAGGTTGGGTATTGGGGCTCCTGGGTGGCTCAGTGGGTTAAAGCCTCTGCCTTCAGCTCTGGTCATGATCCCAGGGTCCTGGAATCGAGCCCCCGTATCTCCCGCATAGGGCTCTCTGTTCAGCAGGGAGCCTGCTCCCCCCATCCCCCGCCTGCCTCTCTGCCTACCAGTGATCTCTGTCTGTCAAATAAATAAAATCTTAAAAAAAAAAAAAAGGTTGGGTATTTAAAATTCTACTCTTGGGGTGCCTGGGTGGCTCAGTCGTTAAGGGTCTACCTTCAGCTCAGGTCATGATCCCTGCTTCTTGGGATCGAGCCCCGCATTGGGCTCCCTGCTCAGTGGGAAGCCTGCTTCCTCCTCTCCGACTCCCCCTGCTTGTGTTCCCTCTTTCACTGTGTCTTGTTCTGTCAAATAAATAAAATCTTTAAAAATAAATAAATAAAATCCCACTCTTTTGGATATAATGAAAATTCTGTCACCGTTATACACACAGACAAGAGTTTTGTAAGTTGGGGATGCTTTGTATCACTTATGTGATATATGCTAATTGGCATTTATTCAGCAAATCTTAAATACCTACTGTGTGCAGGTACTGTTCTAGGTGCTTGGGATGCTTCCACGAATAAACAAATGAAGAGGATCCGGGACGCCTGGGTGGCTCAGTTGGTTAAGCGGCTGCCTTCGGCTCAGGTCATGATCCCAGCGTCCTGGGATCGAGTCCCACATCAGGCTCCTTGCTTGGCAGGGAGCCTGCTTCTCCCTCTGCCTCTGCCTGCCACTCTGCCTGTGCTCGCTCGCTCTCTCTCCCTCTCTCTCTGACAAATAAATAAATTTAAAACAACAACAACAACAAAAAAAACAAATGAAGAGGATCCTTGCTCTTGAAGAACTTCTATTCTACTAGATGGGTTCATTGCTAGACCAACTATCAAATGTCTTTCCTCTTAAAATTACTTCTTTTTTACAGTGGACTAATTTAGTCAGCTGATAGAATCTTTAAGACACTCAAACAGCCTCCTCCAAACAGAAAATTCCTTACTCCATAGACAGAGGAATTTCTGCTAGGTATAATTTGATGCCCCCACCACCTTCATCCTCTTTTACTGCTCTGACAACATTTTCTCTTGGAGTATTCTGTGAAGAAGTTTCCTGTTCTTACTTTTCCTCTATAAATTACTTTGCTCACACATACAGCCTATGAGCTGCCACTGCTGTGGCTGTAGTTATTTGTTGAAAATTTCTGTACTTTGCAATGATTCATTCAAGAGCCATGAAGCATTCAAAGCAGGATGTGTGACTCATTTAGTAAATAGCAGCATCTTGAAGGAGGGAACAGGAACCTAGGATTGACTAAGGTACAAATGAAAGTTATGTTGGCTTTGAGGTATGTTTATTTAGTCCTTTGCCTTCTTCTCCCATTCCCTACTTTCCCAAACAAACAAAAGTCTCTTGGATTGGGAATAGAAGTGCTGCAATGAGGATGGGAAGCATTATTAGGACTATTGCAGATCTAGTTTCTCCTTTCAGAATATGTGATCAACTGAAGAGATTAAATAATGTTCATAAAAAGGTGGGTTATTCTTTTCCAATCTGTTTAGCCCTGCTATCACCATACCTTAGAGCTTGCTCCCCATAGTTTTTAGGCTTGCTGTGGCTTTTTCATGCAGTTTTCTTTTCATTAAAATATGCCTATGTGTAGATACTATAATAAAAGAAAGCTATTCTGTCCATGAAGTGCTGTCAGACCCAGAGACTTTGGAGAAGGGGATAGTTAGGTTTCAGCACAAGGGAACATTCAGACTATCACAAATGTAAACTCAGTTCCTTGTATTGTTCCCTGATCATTTAGGCATTCAGGGGTCATTTCCTAATAACCAAAGAGTTCTCATTTGTCTCCTTCCCCCCAGTCCGCTCTTCTAAAACAAGGAGAGGGACATGTATTAATCATAGGTCAAGGCATAGAGCATTTTTAAATGTGAGGCAAATCCACATGGAAACTGGAGCTGTGTTGGCCAAAAACAACATTTCAGAAACGAATTTGGCTAGGGTTTGAGTGCATATTGCACAAAAATTTCATTGGTTACAATACTTTACCAAGGATTTAGCTTGAAACTGTTATATATCTAGTGCCCATATGCTTGTGCCTGGCTCAGTGTCAATAGGCAGAAATTTAGCTCTAGTTTGGCTTGAGCTCTCCTTTGCCCTGAGCCTTCTCTTCAGTTCTGTTTAGTGCTGTTATTTCAGAAAGTTTCTGGAAGACTAGTTTAATGGGATTAAGAAAACAACTCTCTCTAAATGTTGACTTGTTCAGAGTTATTCTGCAAAGAAAAACCAAGTTTTACTCTAATACCTGTCCTGTCTACCTTGAGATTAAAAATGTAGAGAACTAGCTGAGTACATACTATATGCCAGGTACTATACTATTTTATGGAATTATTTCATTTAAAAGCTTAAGAAAAGAGGGATATGAGGAAGACTTTTGGGGTACCTGAAATATGTATCATGTCTTGATCTAGGTTGTCATTGCATCAGCATTTACTTATATAAAAATTCATTGATGGGGCTCAGTCGGTTGAGTGGCTGGCTCTTGGTTTCAGCTCAGGTCATAATCTCTGAGCCCTGGGATCAAGCTCTGTGTCAGGCTCCATTGCTTATCGGGAAGTAAGGATTCTCTCTCTCCCTCTCCCCCTACTCCCACACATGCACTTGCTCGCTCTCTCTTAAATAAATAAATCTTTTTAAAAAATTCATTGAGCTGTACACTTAATATATTTTTTTGGTGCATGTTATACATCAATTTTAAAAAACTTAAGGGGCATCTGGGTGGTTCATTGGGTTAAGACTCTGCCTTCAGCTCAGGTCATGATCTCAGGGTTCTGGGATCGAGCCCCGTATTGGGCTCTCTGCTCAGCGGGGAGGCAGCTTCCTCCTTTTTCTCTGCCTGCCTCTCTGCCTACTTGTGATCTCTCTTTTTCTCTCTCTCTCTCTCTGTCAAATAAATAAATAAAATCTTTGAAAAAATGTAAACTTTTAAAACTTCATTTACTGAGATGTATTCCTCCTGATTTACAGTTCCCACCATCTTTGTTTTTCAGGCCATTCCTGGCCCTTGACTTAGCTCTATTCATTTAGACAGTTTCCTAGTGGATGGGATTCTGGCTTCTATCACAGAAGGATAGGTGAGAATGAAACTGCCTAGAAACAGAAAGGATTTTTACCAAAGATCTCTTGTGGAAAATTGTTAATGAGAAACTATACTTTCCCTGCCCATTCTGCAACTGATACCAGTTTTCAAATTGATCCTCATGCCCCTGACATTAAGAAACATTTACGAGGGGCACCTGGGTGGCTCAGTTGGTTAGACGACTGCCTTCAGCTCAGGTCATGATCCTGGACTTCCAGGATCAAGTCCCGCATCGGGCTCCCAGCTCCTTGGGGAGTCTGCTTCTCCCTCTGACCTTCTCCTCTCTCATGCTCTCTCTCTCTCTCATTCTCTCTCAAATAAATAAATAAAACCTTTTAAAAAAATCAAAATTAGCCCAATTGTTTTGATTTGCTTCTTGTGTATTATCTCTTTGTAACAAGGCAGTGCATGAGAATCCCACCTAATTTGTTCTTCTTCCAATTATAGTGCCTTCTATCTCCGTCTTCCCAATTTCCCTATCCTAAGTATTTGCAGATCTGTAGTACATCAGCCATTTTATAAAATGAGGTTGGGAGTTTTCTGCCTGTGTTTTTTTCCTTCCAAGTTTTAGATCCAAAAACAAGTGTTGGCAGTTTGGCAAGGGAAACTAAAAAACAGCCTTTTTTCCCTCTCTTGTTTCGTTTTCTCTTTCCCTATGACCGTGTAGCAGAATTTCTCAGCAAAGACACAGTTAACATTTTGAGTCAGATAATTCTTTGTTTTAGGGCACTGTCCTGTACATTTCAGCATATTTATCAGCAACCCATGCCTCTACCCTGTAGAGGCCAGTAAAGTGCCTCAGGTTTTGATAAACAGTAATGTCTCCAAACATTGCTAAAATGTCCCCTGGGGGTCAGAGTTGTTCCTGGGTGAGAACCACTGCCATATAGTATAAACTGTATTTAGAGAAAAGGGGTTTGGGGGGCAAGATTCAAGATTGGCACATGATTAAAATTCCTATCAGGTCTTTGAGAATATTATCTAGATCAGAGCTGTCCAAAAGAAATACAACGCAAACCACATATGTAATTTAAAATTTTCTAGTAGCCACATTAAAAAGTAAAAGTAAACAAGTAAAATTAATTTTATTTTATTTTATTTTTTTTTAAAGATTTTATTTATTTATTTGTCAGAGAGCTAGCGAGCACAGGCAGACAGAGAGGCAGGCAGAGGGAGAAGCAGGCTCCCTGCTGAGCAAGGAGCCCGATGTGGGACTCGATCCCAGGATGCTGGGATCATGACCTGAGCCGAAGGCAGCCGCTTAACCAACTGAGCCACCCAGGCGTCCCAAAATTAATTTTAATAATGCATTTTATTGGGATGCCTGGGTGACTCAGTCGATTAAGCATCTGCCTTTGGCTCAGGTTATGATCCCAGGGTCCTGGGATTGAGCCCCTTGGGCTCCCTGCTCAGTGGGGAGCCTGCTTCCCCCCTCCCACTGCCTGCTGCTCCCTGCTCGTTCTCTCTCAAATAAATAAAAATTAAAATAATAATACATTTTATTTAACCCAGTATATCCAAAATATTATTTCAACATGTAGTCAGCATGAAATTAATAAGATATTTTACATTTTTTATCATCTTTTGTACTGCATCTTTGAAATCCAGTGTGCGTTTTCACTTTTAGTGCATCTCAATTCAGACTAGTCCCATTTATTTATTTATTTTTAAAAGATTTTATTTACTTATTTGACAGACAGAGATCACAGGTAGAGGCAGGCAAAGAGAGGGAAGCAGGCTCCCCGCTGAGCAGAGAGCCCAATGTGGGGCGCAATCCCAGGACCCTGAAATCATGACCTAAGCCAAGGGCAGAGGCCCAACCCACTGAGCCACCCAGGTGCCCCTAGACTAGCCCCATTTAAAGTTGCTCAGAAGCCATGTGTGGCTAGTAGCTATCCTATTGGGTAGAGCAGATCAAAAATATCTTGGTCTATAGGGTGCACGTAATTACCACATAATACTCCTCACCCATTTATGCCAAGAAGCTGCCCTGATGCATTTACTTGAGCAAATTAGATGCTAAACCATAGTTACTATACAGATCTTCTCCCAAGGCATATAAACTGCCTTCTTGATTCAGTATGACTTATATTCTTCAGTCTCCCATTTTGAATGGTAATCAGCCCTCTGTTAACTTGGAGATGGCTAGTATCTATATATTCCTTGAAAATTATCATTATTTACCCTACAGGCAGAATGAGTGTTCCTGACTGGCTCTTTGCCCAAACCTTAGTCATAGGCAAGACCAAAAAACAAGGGAAGACCCATTAAGGGTATTAACAAATGGGAGAATTAGATTTTTAAATGGGCAATAATTCAAAGAGAAAATCCTTTTGAGAACCCCTCCACCCATTTTAATTCAATAGAATATCTAATAAGGTCAAAATTTTTATCGCTTAATGATTTTAGATATTTTTTTTTCAAGATTTTTATTTATTTACTCGATAGAAAGAGAGAGATTACAAGTAGGCAGAGAGAAAGGGGAAGCAGGCTCCCCACTGAGCAGAGAGCCCAATATGGGACTCGATCCCAGGACCCTGAGATCATGACCTGAGCCGAAGGCAGAGGCTTAACCCACTGAGCCACCCAGGTGCCCCTGATTTTAGATATTTTAATTGAGAAATTGCTTTCAGCGGGGTAATTTACTAAGCACACATTTCAAGACTGATCTAGAGAATTTTTTTTTTTTTAAGATTTTATTTATTTATTTGTCAGAGAGAGAGCGAGAGAGTGAGCACAGGCATACACAGAGAAAGAAGCAGGCTCCCTGCCGAGCAAGGAGCCCGATGTGGGACTCGATCCTAGGACACTGGGATCATGACCTGAGCCGAAGGCAGCCGCTTAACCAACTGAGCCACCCAGGCATCCCTGATCTAGAGAATTCTTAAGGGTTAATTTAAAAAATTTTTTTAAACAATTTTAAGGATTTTATTATTTTTTCTTAATGTAATCTTTACACCCAACATGGAACCTGAACCTATAACCCAGAGATCAACAGTCACACGCTCCACCAGCTGAGCCAGGCAGGCTCCCCCTTAAGGGTTAAATTTTAATAAATGCGAAAGAATATAAGGAACAATAAAAATAATAGATCAACATTCACTTTAATAAAAAGCTTTAGTATACTTTTACTCTTCTCTTCCTACTCTAGCCATATAAAAATTGTATTAGAAATTATAAGGAGAGGGGCACATGGGTGGTTCTGAGGATTTGAGCTTCTTACTTCTGATTTTGACTCAGGTCATGATCTCACAGTCATGGGATCGAGCCCTAGTTGAGCTCTGTGCTCGGAATCGGCTTGAGATTCTCTCTCCATCTGCCCCTCCCTATGCTTGCTCACTTTCTCTCTTTCTTTCAAAATGAAAAAAATATTTTAAAAAAAGAAAAGAAAAGAGAAAGAAATTATAGGGAGAGATGACTGAAGCCAGGACCAGGCCAGTGCTCTGCTTCTTAAAATTCTGCCCATTTGCCTCCTCCTCAGAAGCTCACTACCTAATTTAGTTAGGGATTCTTAACTTTTATGGTGTCACAACCGCCCCCACTTGGTAGTTTGTTGAAGCCTGTGAACCCCTTTTCAGAATATTGTTTGTTGTTTTTTTTTAGAATATTATTTTTAAATTAATAAAGTAAAATACATAGAATTACAAAGGAAACCAATTATTTTGAAATACAGTTACCAAAAATATTTTTAATATTTGATAATGTAGGGCGCCTGGGTGGCTCAATCCCTTAAGTGCCTGACTTTGGCTCAGGTCATGATTTTGGGAACCTGAGATCGAGTCCCATGTTGGGCTCCCTGCTCGGTGTGGAGTCTGCTTTTCCCTCTCTCTCTGCCCCTCCCCTCACTCATGTGTGCACATACTTGTGCATGCATGCTCTCTCTGTCCAATAAATAAATAAAACCTTTTTTAAAAATTTGATAATATCAGGGCGCCTAGGTGGCTCAGTGGGTTAAAGCCTCTGCCTTCAGCTCAGGTCATGATCTCAGGGTCTTGGGATCGAGCCCTGCATCGGGCTCTCTGCTCAGCAGGGAGCCTGCTTCCCCCTCTTTCTGCCTGCCTCTCTGCCTACTTGTGATCTCTGTCAAATTAGATAAATAAAATCTTTTAAAAAATTGATAATGCCATATGTGTGGTATTTAATTAATGCATTAGATAACAAGTTCTAATGGTAGATCTTGTGATTCCCATAGTTTCAAAGTAGCAGTGAGTATAAAGGACATTTTGATATATGTGATAAGAAGATATGTGTGACGTCTATTCGAGTTAGGAATGTTAAATTCCAGAGTTTGGTGAGAATAAAGATGTAATTTTTTTCCTATCCATGATCACAGCTATCAAGCCCTCTGAGATGCCAATGAGTGGGAAATCCCTTTGGCCACCTTCAGTTCTTTTCAGATCCCAGCTTTTGATTGGGAAAAATTAAATAACTCAAGGAGAGAACAGGGCAGCATGGAAGGGAGTGTGCGGGCTGGGGTGTGCAGCAGAGAGGAACTAGAGCTAGAGGCCAGATAAGACAATCGGGACTGTGTAGCAAAATTGTAACAGAAGGGGAGTTGCCTTTTTAAAAAAATCATTTTTAAGGTTTATTTATTTGAGAGAGAGAGCATGAGCAGAGAGGGAGGGAGAAACTCAAGCAGACTCCACTACTCATCGTGGAGTCCAGCATGAGGCTCTATCTCATGACCCAGAGAAGAGAGCTCGGCCTGAGCCGAAACCAAGAGTCTGCCACTTAACTGACTGTGCCCCCCCAGGCACCCCATGTGAACTAAAATATTAAGTGATCCTAACCAGAGTAAAACCTGATGGAGGTTTCAAGTCTTTTCTCTCAGCTCAGTTTTACACAGGCTTTATTTTTGATAGTAGAAAAGGACTTTTGCTTAAAGGTCATTCTTCTAGATACCAGAACATTGTGCAAAATTTTTCAGGCTACCTATATGAAACTTCTTGAAGTACTTATAAACATCTTTTTGGAAAAGATTGTTAGAACATTACCAGTGTTTTGAAATTCTATACCTCTGCCTGATCCACTGCTCTTCCCCTAAAATGTTGGTTTTTCTTTGTTGTAGACTAGATTCTGCTCATTTCCTTTTACCAAATACCTGGCAAGCCCAGAACCTCAAGAGTGACTTATTTAACCCACAAATATCATACCCCTGGTTAACAGACTGTTCTCTTCCTTTTTTCACCCTCAGCCCCAGCCATTTTTCCTTAAGCAGAAATCTGTGAAGGAAACAGTTGATGCCTACGGTTAACCAACAATAGAGAAAACTAAATTTCTTGGATAAATTCCCCCAAACTTTATCAGTTTTATCCTGGATCCATCAGAAACCATTCCGAGGCAGTCTTTTGGCAGTTTTACTTTTTGGTTCTTCATCCTCTTAATTGAAAATTCACTTTTCCCTACAGGCCTAGAGTCCTAGCCTGGGAGGATTTTACACCTTAAGCTAGCTTTAGTGCTGATAGGGCTCTGAGCAAATTTGGGGAAAGTATCTACTTCCAGGTAAGATACAGGAACTTAAACTGAATTTCAGTGTCACTTTCTTGACTGGATAGGAGCGGGGATGGGTGGGGCTAGCTCCTGTGTATTTGGTTTGCAGTCAAGAAGCACTGTGGAAAAAAGAGCTAAAGGTATAGTGTTTGGTGGGAAATGGGTATGTATCTCATGAGGAAAGTAAAAGGAGGGGACTAACCAGTCATTATTTTTAGAAACAAAAAGACAAACAGAAGCATGTTTCAGAGGCTCGCTGGTGAGGGAGCTGTGGGAAGCTGCAGCATCCAAGCTGTTCCTGTGTTGCAGGCATGTTTTAACGAAGGAACCAGGCCAGCCAGCCTCAAAGGGAATTTTGAGGGTATCATTCTTTTGAATTACTGCTGTTCATCTGTTCTCTTCACCTCCCCAGCTTTAAAGAAGGGGTGGAAGCATGAATTACTGTCCAGTAACCCTGTCTTACGTGTCGTAACTGAGGCCAACCTAGACTCACCTTTTCATTGTCCTTTCACCCAAACCCCTAAATAAATAAAGCCTCTACACCATCTCCTTTTCCCTTCCCTCATCCTGCCTACAGGGTCCTCCCTACTTTAAAAATTTTTTTTGCTTGCATTTTTATTCTGTCATTCTATAGCCAGCAGCATTGCACTGGCCCCTTTATGGCTGCGGGAGCCCAGGCGGGCTGCCCGATGAGGGGAGACAGCATTTGGCCGATGGGGGTGGTGTGTGCCATTACTGCTGGCCATTGGGCCTCTGTCCTCTATGGCTCCATCCTGGCTCATTAAAACCCTGAGCCAAATAGCTGGGCAGGCCCCTGCTGCAGCACTGTGGGGGCCAGGAAGTTAAATGGTTCTCCTAATCCTGCATAATTTATCTCCCTGTTAGCCCCCTCATAAATAGTCCAGTTCAGCCCCACTGTGGAGAGCTTCATTCTGAATTTCCTATTTTTGTGATGACCAATGAGTGTCCAGCTTTTCCCTTCTTCCCTCTTTATTATTATTATTAAAAATTATTTCCCCCTTGTTCGCCACGAGCCTTGCCTAAATGTTTTTTTCATTTGGAGCCTCCTGCCTGGACCCCACTTCACCAGCAATCTGTCCACTTCTCTCATTTGGACCTGATACCGCAGAGCAGTTGGTGCTGCGGCCCTCCTCTTCTCCTCTCCGCACAGCTTTCTAGTGCCTCTTTTTCTCCTTCCCCATTTTCTCCTTTAATCCCTCTCCTCTCCTTTTCCGTCACTTCCAATTTTTTCTCCTTCCCATTTCCCTTCCAGCCCCTCTGTCCAGGGACCATCCTTATTGCAGGATGTTTGGTAGGACATTTTAAAAGGGCACTGAATCGCCTTTTTTTTTTTTTTTTTCACATCTCTGTTTCTGTTTCGTTTCAGAGATTTACAAACGAGGACCACCTGGCAGTTCATAAACACAAGCATGAGATGACATTGAAATTTGGCCCAGCCCGAACTGACTCAGTCATCATTGCAGGTACTTGCTGCCCCCAAAGCCACGTGCCTTGATATCACCAGACAGTTAAGATTAATACCAGGGACCAGATGTACTGGGAGCTCTACTCCCCTTTTCCCATTAAGAGCCCTTATGTGATCTGCATTTAATCAGGAAAAAGGAACACTAAATGCTCCCAAGTTTCTATTGTGCCCTCCATTCTGTTTTAAATACAAGATTGGGTTCTGCGGTTTTTGAGGGTAGGTGTGTTGAGGTTTTGTCTTGGCTTTTTTCAGCCTGTTCCCTCCTTGCCTTCTTTTTATTAAGACTTTGGAAGATTTACAGACAAAAGATGCCTTTGACATTTCTCCCTACCCACAGTGAAGGGGTGAACAAAAGAAAGCAAGAAAGCTGACCTAGCCTGGCTGCTTCTCTTCCACTGGGTGTCAGTTTCCCCCAAGCAGGCAGATCGTCAGTTCATAAATTCACCTTGGCTTGTGAACCCAGACAGCCCTGAGGGCACATTTCCAAAGCTCAAACAAGACATTTAGTCAATGGGACTTTTCTAAGCCAATCTGGGTGACCTGGAACCTCTTGCTGGTTGTCTTAGATAGTGTCTTGCTTACGTATGCCATGCTCAAGGGAGCATTCTCAGAAACTGCTCTCAAATCGTGCAGCAGTTCTACTGTGCCATTTTCAGCTAGACAAACATACAAAACAAAGTGGGCCTTTTCTTTCGATACTGTGAGGGTTTCTAATTTAGCCTGAGTTAAGCAGACTTACTGCAGTATTAGCCAGTAGGGGATTTAGTTGATAATTATTACATCAGTTCATAACTCAGATAAGACACGATTTTTCTAAATATTACTAACCAAATGCAACCCAAGATATAGTGAAGGAAAGAGAGAACCTCCTTCTCCATGCTTTTATATGTGAAGAAAGGAACTTGCCCTTACACATCTCCTAATCCTTATTAATTCAGCAAATACTTATTGAATAGCTACTGTGTGCACCAGCCACTTTGCTAGGAGTTTGTAGATTATAATTCCTGGAAAAGGACATGAGTTGGGGACATTGTCATTGATGATCCTTAAGAAAACCTGGAGGAAATCTTAGGGAAGAGTGGATATGGTATAAAAATATATGTAGGTGGGCGCCTGGGTGGCTCAATTGGTTAAGCAACTGCCTACAGCTCAGGTCATGATCCTGGAGTCCCGGGATCGAGTCCCACATTGGGCTCCCAGCTCCATGGGAGTCTGCTTCTCCCTCTGACCTTCTCCCCTCTCATGGTCTCACTCACTGTCTCTCTCTCTCTCTCAAATAAGTAAATAAAATCTTTAAAATATATGTGTATGTAGGTAACACATACTTAAATTTATTAAGTCAAGGCACATATACATGAAAAAAATTTTGGAGTTTGCGGTCAAGTACAAGTGATAATTCAAACAGTATAAATACTAAGAGAATGAATATTAAGTGAAATTAATCAGAGAAAGTTTATGAAAGAGGTACATTTGAGACAAGATTATCAGTTTGGAGAGATTATTTCAAAGGTGGGAAGTTCTATGCCAGGTGTCTAAGAGTGATGAGAGAAATCAATACAGGATAGTCCCAAGGAGAGAAAGTGTTTTTCTGTTATTCTTTGCATTCTGTTCTGGAGTGCTTATCCCATTGCACATGACTCCAGTTATCCTGTTGAGGAGGATAATTCTCATTTCTCTAAATTGAGACTTTGTGTCCGACATGTATTTCAATCCCTTACTGAACACTTACTTAGCTTTCTGTCCTTCAGATCTTCATGCCCCGCCACACCCCATTTCTGAACTCTCCTTGTCTCCTAGACCTTCTCCTTCTCCTTGTTATTCAGTGATATCAGTAGTCTCAAAATTTTGAGTTGTTAAAAAATAAAAAAATCTCAAGTTGTTTTATTCGTTCTTCACATTCTCTCTGTTCTGTTCCTCCCACTACCCTCATTATGCTTGGGTTTCTCCAAAGCTGGTCTCCTTGACCAGTCTCTTGTTCTCATCTTGCATTCTCTTGAAAACCCAGTCTTGGGGCACCTGGGTGGCTCAGTTGGTTAAACGTCTGCCTTTGGCTCCAGTCATGCTCCCAGGATCCTAGGATTGAGTCCCACATCAGGCTCTCTGCTCAGCAGGCAGCCTGCTTCTCCCTCTCCACCCCCAACCCCCTGCTCATGCTCTCTGTCTCTCTCTCCCAAATAAATAAATAAAATATTTTAAAAAAGAAAGAAAGAAAAGCCAGTCTTCCTTAAATTCTTCTGCTTGCTCAAAATATGTCTGGGTACCTGGCTTTCTGGCTTAGTTGGGGGAACATGAGACTCTTGATCTCAGGGTCATGAGTTCAGACCCCATCTTGGGGATACAATTATCACTTAAAAAAAACCACACACACAATAAAACCCTTCTCCCTCTAAATAAAATGCTCTTAGGTGGGAAAAAAAAAAAAAGAATTTCAAGCTATGAGAGACTCTTAATTGAAGGAAACAAACTGAGGGTTGTTGGAGGGGAGGTGGATAGGGGTTGGATAACTGGGTGATGGGCATTAAGGAGGGCAAATGATGTAATGAACGCTGGGTGATATATACAACTGATGAATCACTGAACTCTACCTCTGAAACTAATAATACACTGTATGCTAATTGAATTTTTAAAAAATCTGTCCTAATCTTCCTATTTTCTTTTACTCTCAAGGCTATTTATACTTGGACTCTCGGGCTTTCTGTAATCTAGCCTGATGATACCTACCCCACTTTGTATACAACTTATATACCTGACTTGATTTTTTCTTTTTGGTTTTTTTTGTTTGTTTGTTTTGTTTGTTTGTTTGTTTGCATTTTAAGTTGACTCCACACCGAACTTGGGGCTTGGGCTCATAACCTTAGATCAAGAATCACAGGCTCTACTGACAGCCAGCCAGGCACCCCCTGACTTGATAATCTTTGCCCTAGATGTACCTTTCCCTCCTCACCTATATGGTCCCATACCCTGACTCTCCCTGTGCCTTTACCTGCCTTACGCCTCTCACCCTACAAATCTTCTCTTTCTCCTGGTGAAAACCATTCTTTTTTTTTTTTTTAAACCATTCTTGAAGGTGCAGCTCAAGTCCCACTTCTTGAAACCTCCTAACTCTTCTGTCATTAATTTGTCTATTTAATTACTACAACAAATTTATTCCCTACTGCACGTCGCGCCTAGTTTTGTGTATACTATGATGCTGTCTATGTATATTGGTTTATTTCCTTGGCTAGAAAACATTTCTCTGTTCCCTAGGGCAAGAGCCATGTCTTACATTTGGGCAAAACTCCTATACTCATAACCATCTTCTCCCCCAAATTTACTCACAAGTGTATATGCATATAGCATCAAAACATGTAGAAAGTATTCAGTAAACACTTGTTGATTCCTTTAGAATCATCAGAGCACATTAAAGGTTTTCTTACGTATTTTCTGGCTGTTTGGTTGTTTGTTCAGGAACGGAAGCAGCTTGTATGAGTCTCAGGTCAGAGAAGCAAAAGGCCCTCTTCTGCCATTGCCATGCCCTTAGTTGCCCTGTCCTGTTTCACTTGACTTGTGATTTTTTGTGTGTGTCCTTACTGAAGTACTTTTGAGCGTAAAGGATGATATTACCTCCATTCACCCGGGGATGGAGGGAAAGTGGCTTCATCATTGGCCAACCAAAGCTGCCAGAGGACCTTTTAAAACTATTTTGGGAGGTAGTGGCAACTTTTCCAAACACTCTGATTCAGAAGAGGTTTTGTTTAAATTTAAAAAAATTTTTTTTGCTGTTTTCATGGAAAATCCCAGTGGGCTATTTCCAATCGATCATGCTAAAAGGAATAATTTTATTCCCGGTCTCACTCCTTAAAACGTCATTTAAACATTGTTCTATTTCTGCTATTCAGTTTAGTGGTTTGGGGTATGAAATGAATCCCTGAGGGGACTAGCATGTCAAAAAAAACCATCATAATAGAAGTTTAGATCAGGGAACAGGATTCAACTGACCTAAGAGAGAAAAACTAGAAAACCAGAATGGGGAGAGAGGAGCTCAAATCTAAAATTTAAGTTGCTTGTAAAGTTTACATGGGTTGCCGATCACCTTCCTCTTCCCAGGGGCAAAGGCACTGTTGAGGAAAGATTTGTGCCGCCCCTGAGAGGATATTTCGGCTGGCAAAGCTAAATCTAAATATCCTGGTTTCCGGAATTTGCTCTGAGCCCAGGTTTCTGTGAAATGAGCTCTATTGTTTGCAGTTTCCTTTTCTAGCTTATGATCTTGCTGTCTTGTTCCTCAGCCCCAAGATTTGCCTGGAATGCCTTCAGAAGGTAACAGACCTTTACCTCAGTGACCACTGAAAAACAAGGCACCATTTCTTATTTGGTAGCTTTAGCAAGCAAACTCAACCATCTGATCCTCAGTATCTTCTCCTCATCAGATTTTAACGTCCATCTACTTATACCTGCTCACTTCAGACCTAGCAGGGAGTAAGTTTAAAAGAGAAAATGTCACTTAACTGTTCTTGATTTTCAGATCTGGAGGTTTCACAAATTCCACCTGGGTGGGTGGTTTTGTTTGGTTTGGTTTGGTTTGGTGGGTGAGGGAGGTGAAGCCAGCCTCTGGGAGAAAGGGGGTTACAGGGAGAGTCACACAACAAAACATTGTTCTGTCTTCCCTCTGCTGGCCTCCAGGCAGCACAGCACAGACACCCTCTGGTGGCCTAGCGCTGGCCTTCACCCGCTCCAGCTCCGTAAAAGCAAATTTCCCCTAACACAGAGACTCTTTCCAAATAGAAAAATAAAAATGTGTTCTTTGTATACTGTCAAGTTTTAATTTCAGGTCAAAACTAAAATAAAGTTTCCTTTTTTTCTTTTTCATGTCTGCAGATCAAACTCCTACTCCGACTAGATTCCTGAAGAATTGTGAGGAGGTGGGGCTCTTCAATGAATTAGCTAGCTCCTTTGAACATGAATTCAAGAAAGCTGCAGATGAGGAGGAAAAAAAGGCAAGAGGCGGGACTTTTGCTGACAAACTGGCAGTGTTCAGTTGGAGGCTATTTTCATTGTGCCCTGGGATAATTTGCTTAGTCGGTTAAAGCACACAATTATGGGCTTCATTCTTTAGAACCAGATGATACCCAATAATCCAAGTTAGCCTTCATGTCTTCGGGGGGTCCAGATGATGGATCAGTACAAGTCTGTCTTTAGCAAAAATTAGGCTTCTTGCCCTTTCAGTGGAGCATTAATTCAGTAATCTCTCTCTTTTTTTTTAAATTTCTCTTCTGAAAATATTAAGGATGTTAAAAGATTACAAATTACTCAGATTCTGTAAGATAATATTTTTGGGGGTCAAATCTCTTACTCTTTTCTGAGCTAATCAGTCTTCTTACCTGGCTTGTTGGCATTTAGCCAGCCAATCAACAAATATTTATTGCATTTTGACACTTCTTTGTTTCAATATGTGTAGCTCTTACCTTCAGGTAGCTTTCTCGTAATATTCCAGACATTAAACTTCAAGAAGGGGTTCGTAATGCTTTCCAAAGGAGATCAGCTAGGATCGTGAAAGGACTAGAAATTGTCACTTTGGGAACATATAAAGAAACTGAGGAAGTTTTGCTTGGAAAAGAGAAGTTTTAAGGTGGG